>JAOPTZ010000003.1:2514525-2528077 GCA_027564475.1 Doxocopa laurentia | reverse complement strand
ATATGGATAATAATGAAGATTAAGGATTGGTTCACAATTATTCTCTTCATTGTTTTCCCCAATTCTTCTGTTCATTCCATGGAACGTTCGACTCCTCAACGGAAAAATACAACATTTAACAATACATGCGTGTACTCATACAAATTTGGCAATAGAATAACGAGAATTGCTAAAATTAGAACTTGTAAGGAATTTTTATTTCCTCTTTTCAATGAGTCACTTGATATTTGTCATTACAGTTGAATTATCTGACGGATTCAGAGTAACTTGTGAATCATTTCTGCCAGGACCTCGAGAAGTAAGCATAGCACGGATGTTATAAGAGTGAGAAGGTATTTGAATCATAAGATTTGCGCAGTAAATTTATTTTTGTAATTTCTGCAGCTGCTCTCGCCTGTTTGATAGAAATTGGGAAACTTCTTGTCAAGTAAGTTTATTCTGTAAATAAGCCGAAATTTTTGGACGATAACTCATACAGCATCAGTCAGTGATTTTGGTTCCCTAAAACTAAAAACATATTTGTTAATAAAACTAAGACTTAACTAAGCTTTTTACGACTAATATATCAATAATGTATTGGTAGCAATATTACCATTGATTTGTAGATACTAATTTTCGATTTAATAGTAGTAGACTATAAATATTAAAATAATTTATAAAGATGCACATAATCATGTGACGTAAACCATGATTATTTGTCATTTGAAAAGAATATTTTCTTACTACGGCTATAAAATGATTAATCATATCACTTAACGGCCTAACTATTTCATCATCTGAGATCAATCAATTCAATATTAGACTACACTCATTTGAATGGAATGCTACCTTTCATGCACTCTGTTGCTAACAAAGGAATGATTATAGAATCATACTTCTAATTTGTCAAACACCACTTCATCGTTATTCCTTAGTTTTATTCTTAAAAATAAGCAATTTTAATATTGTTGACCAAAAAAACATATTTGCAAATCGTAAATGTTTACAGATTTTTATTATTATTTTTAATTTTAAATATACAGGCGTTTGACCAGATTTCACCTAATGTTAAGTGGCAATACAGTCTAGGATGTAATATGGCTGCATAGAAGAAATCGAGTGAATCGCGTTTTGAAGACCCCCCAAATTATTTTGGGAACATTAATTACCTCTGGCAATTGATTCTAGAATTAATGTGGGAGAAAAATATTACGTGCGGGTATTTGAATCTCTACCATAAAACGATGGATCTTTTTTGATTGTCTCGACGTTCGAAGTTTGAAAGAAAAAATTAAAAATATGATGCTAATTGTGCTCGGGGTGTGTTCATATATCTGCATATGATGTATTTTATTTCATAAAGTAATAGCTTTGTGAAATAATACCGTCACATATATAAAACTTTTACCCGCAGCTTCGCTTACGTGGAATTTCATTTTCTAAAAAAAAATCACTACAAGTTACTCTATTTCTACTAGAATTATGTATTGTTGTTGGAATTACTAGTCTTGACAGCGTTACCCGGCTTGGAATGTCATCTGAATGTAGATGGCGCTCCGAGCGCATTCTAATCTATGGGCTCACCGGACAGTGTGATCGCGGCGCAACGTTCAGTAGTTTTTGCGTGAACTACACGTTAACACAAACATACATAAATCCATCCTCACAAGTTTTCGCATTTTATATTATATTGAAGACATATTTTATACTTTCGACATCAGGAATGATTCTGAAGATCCTTTAGTCCTCAATCTGCGGAAACTTAGAGTCTCAACTGTGCGTTATGTTTTCACAGGGCGAAAATTTTTGAAATTTGCTTTAAAAATAAATTCACTTATTTTAAAAGCTTGGAAAATGCAACATCATATTGTAAATTGTTCATGCTACGAGAACTCATCTTGTAGAAAGACAAGGCCAAATAGCTAGATGTCATACACGACAACAGACTGACCTTCCTTGCTCATATCCGCAAGGCAAGCAAAAAGGCAGCGCTCGTTCTTTGAAGATTGTATCCCATGTGGAGTAGACGGAGTAACTATCCTCTAGAAATACGAATTTGTGTACGAAGTTTGTGGAGTTTCTGTCTGATCTATGCGAGCCCTGCTTTATCCTTGCTAGAGAAATAAATCAGTTAAAAATATTCAAACCCGATCTCAGATTCCAATATATATATAATCTCGTTTAAATATATAAGATATGCTAGTATTCAAATATTAAGTAGTTATAGTAAATGAACCTGCCTTGTGTATGCAGGTGATTATGTTAATTTGTAATAAATATATAAATGGTCATGATAACATACTTTGGAAGCATTTAAAATAGAAACGCATATGCATTGTTACATATGTTCATTTATATCTAGCATTTTCTCGAATTTAGGTAGAGTCTAATCTCATGAAAATTAGTCATTTTTATTATTATTCTGTTATATGACCAATGCCCGGCCCAGGACGCACAGTGACTGCAAGACCAAGACTTTGAGCCACACGGACAAAACCTTATACATACTCGTATATGGTCGATGCAAATGCCTAACCCAAACGATCCAATCAAATTCGAACAATACATTTTATTATTAATTTATATGTAACCCAATGGCTATATAATTTACCACTCAATCCTGCCTACCGACCTAATTCGAGTTTATATAAGATTATTCTTAGGGATCATATAATAAATTACAAAAGTCTAATTATAATATCATAGGCCAAAGGTGAGTGGCAGAAATCGAAGTTATAAAGCAGTTCTGAGCGGAGAAATCATCATAAACTTAATACGCACAATCAATAATTTGTTGCGCTATTACAAGATAACATAGTTTTTTTATTAGTATAAAAAAATTAGCTTGTTAAGTTTTTTGTTAAATCCCTGATTTTGTCGAGTGTCAACTCGCCTGTAAATAGCCTAAAAAACAACAACTTTATATGATTTTTATAAACCGTTACTCTAAATTTATCTACGTTACAAGAAGGAAATATAAAACTGATACGTGAGAGTTATTCGTAGTGGAAAAAAGAAATTTCAGAAATATAAATCTTTCTTGCAGTATAAGAATAATCACATTTTTGTAAAATATATATAAATTTCCAAAAGCCATATTATGATGTTTCAAAAGCTTTTTCAATAATTAGTTTAGCTAGCACAAAGCTACAAAGTTTTTGTCTGAGACTTGAGCTAATAAAATAATTCTATATAAATAAAACAGAGACATTTAAGAATTTAGAGCAACGTAATCAATAACTTACGCCTCACAGATACGCCTCATTCAGCAGCAATGCAATGTCACCGACTTTAAGCTTGCTTGAATGAGCATCAATCGTACATTCCATAAGATAATTCTAATATAATAAATGATATATCATCGATTTCTAAATTTATTTTCCCAAGATGTTTTTTTCACCTTTATTTCAGAATACAAATTAAGCACTTAAATATCATGACCTCGACCCTGTATAGGAGTTCAAGACATTTTTAAGTTTAGAATGGATGTGTTGTATATAGTGGGTCAACTTTGTTTTTCAAAAGTTCAACATTGTGTCAATTTATAAAGATTTGAATACGGCATATTATATATATACCCTTTGTCTTTTGGGTCGGCGACATATTTGTGAAGCCATTTTTATGGCAAGCCTCAGAAGAAACACTTCTTTACAAACTTCGGTACATCACCGTGGATAAAATAATCAATCAAAATCAGTCAAAACAGTACATTTTTTTATCGTACCGACTTGCAGGAGATCGTCTATTAGATCGAAATCAACTTTCAACGCACGAACCTTTGTCAAAACACGGTACTATTATGCTTATTAATACTCAGTAGGTAAATTTACTAGAACTTTCAAAATGACAGACTAAAATTCTCGGAGAAAAATATTTTTTTTAAAACATAATAATTCAAAATTTATAGTACCTATATCATTTTAAAATAAGTGTCAATCTTACAACATTCAACATTCTCACGAGACAGAGTACGGCGTTCAGATCACATAGATGATACTTTTCGCTGACTCCTTAAACATGGGATTATTGTTTGCAGTGGAGCAGTGTAATTGAATATACACAATGGACCTCTACTCCCAAAGAGAAGGATCCTCATCGTCTTTGCTCAGCCGTGGTACATCATCAGACTTCTGTAATAAATATTTTATTTGCATTTAGAAGGAAAGTTTCAATATGGCCATCTTTCAAGTGATCAATAAACAAAAACTCATAATTTAATTTCTTTGCCTGCTGTATATGAAATAAACTTAGCCTATTAGTATGGACGTATATGCTTCATACTACTTTCGGCCAAACATTTCACCCAACGCTTTCGATATAAATTTTAGAAATTACAAAGTTTTTCTTAACTATACTTTCGTTTTTAGGCAGAACAAACTGTATTCTTTTAAATTATATTATTTTTTGATATGTGTGATATCAATATCATGTTACAAATAAATTAAAATATCTGGTTGACCGAGCTAAGCTCGGGATTTTTTCAACAAAATAAATTAAAAAAAAATGTAAAAATAACATTAGAAAAATAAAAGAAAAATTTTAAAAGTCACCTGAGCTGGATTTGAACCTAGATCATTCGGTTGTACTACAGCTAGCATCCCCAATTTTGCTATGACAAACTGGTCAAAGATTTTGAAATTCTCCTTCATATTCTAATACCCATTTTCATTACCTGAAAACAGGGATAACATGGGGATACAACATGTTTTTTAAATGAAACCTACCCAGATCGTATTATCTCCTCTGATCCTCTCTATCCTCTAGGTGCCGTTTCCGATTGGTTTACAAAAATGTCTAATTGTACAGCCTAAATTCAATCAGAGAAGATCCAACACACTATTTATTTATTTTTATTCAATATATCGCGGAAGTTACTTTCTAGAAAACCGGTAAA
The DNA here is from genome assembly GCA_027564475.1 of Doxocopa laurentia. Classification (NCBI taxonomy): domain Eukaryota; kingdom Metazoa; phylum Arthropoda; class Insecta; order Lepidoptera; family Nymphalidae; genus Doxocopa; species Doxocopa laurentia. The sequence goes on along the minus strand of JAOPTZ010000003.1, from coordinate 2,523,204 downwards.
ACAACTTGGCCAAATTATCTTAATGCATTATATTTGAATATGATTATAATTTTTTGTGAGTCTGATTGTTCAAAAACTGATCAATCTCTTTTTCTTATAACTTACTAATTAAATTAAGTTAGTATATAATTGTAAAATTTTATTGAATAATGGTTTTGAAAATTAAAACTCAAAATATATTCATAGCATACATTAATATAACATATATAATTTTAAATGGGTCATATTGGAATAGCAAATGACCCTAATGCTTAAGTTTTTTTTTTCATATCTTCAAGCGTTATCAAAGTGCTAAAGCCTGAAACAGGTAATTTATTATGTAATTTAACTATAAAATAATTCTAATTTGACTTTCTGACTTTTAGTTGACTAAGAAACTAAAGCTTACATTTGAGACGCGATAGCCCAATCAATCTTTAATACCTCTGTAGGACGGACCTAAAATCCTTAAACATAGAACGACACCACAAATTCCATTGATATTTTATTAGATAAGTATAATATTTTGTCTATATTTCTCTTACACTAACGAATCAAACGCTTTATACTGCATTTTTAAAATATTTTTAATCGAAATAAGTCATAAAATTAACATTCCACACTTCCGCATTACTTAACAACAGCGTAAAGCCTATCTGTAAGACTATAAATAGGTCCTTGCAATTAATAAATTGTATTTATTTTAAAAAGATTTTGCCGATGGTCCTTTACTAATATTACAAATCAACGAAGGTTAACGAAGATTTCTTACGGATTTTTTTTTTGTAAATAGCGTAGGTCGAGAATTATTACAATAATTTTAATTAGAATATACTAAAAATATCTATCAATTGATGTATACACATTACATATATTAGTAAAAATTTAAAGATATATTACTGTTATAGACGAAAACTTAAACATTTAAAAAATAACTTTTTCGTAACTTATCATGTAATATGAAACGAATGTAAAAAATCATTTGTATAATTGTATGATAAACATTTTGTTTATGAAAAACCTTATGATTATTTGATTAATATACCTTATGCATATTTAAATATTGACCCAATATATCTTAAATGTGTTTGGTATACACAATAAGCATATCTTGGTTAAAGTGGATATAATAGTCGTAGTATGGCAGAATTGAAGAATTCACCTGGAGTTGCAGGTGATTCACAGCTGATGAGTACGAAGGGTGTTGGCAGAAGTATAAGCGCTGTAGGTGAGAGGGGCGGGCGGGGCGCAGATTGAGGCCACTATTTAATCGCACCGCGGTCGCGCAGCGACCTGTTGTGATCCCGTCATGGCGCGCTACGCCCGTGTCGCTCCTCTGGTCGCGTGTCTCTTGTTCGCCTGCGGTGAGTCCTAACCTTTATCTTACGCCTCCAGATACCGTCTATTTCGCGACGTCATAGGTGACGCGACGTCACATCCGTACATCCGACAGCAAATAGTGGATGTGACATTCAAAGTGAACAGTGAAGTTGCACGAACAGACTACCGCGAGATAGACCGTGTCTCCAAAAAAGTTTTCGAATGCATGCAGTCAAAACGTGATCTCCTTGCATCAAATGACTTAAGAATGTAATCAGCGCGCTGCAAGCCTTTCAAGGACATTTTTTAAAGATACAACTATCAAGCTCGTTATGTATTTATATGCCGGTGTAGTGAAACTACTGACAAACAATTATAAACATAAGTGTTCTGATCAAAAGAATTTAACAATCTTATCGTTGCAAATAGAACCTAATAGTATATATGTATATATTTCTGTTTCTTGCACGAACCAAATGAGAAAATGCTTCCACAAGTTTCTTCAGAGTATAATAGAGAAAAAAAAATAAAATGTAAAATAAATATTTAACGCTTGCTACGACAGCGCATTGTGGTTGCGGAGAACTTTCACATTTAGTCCGTGTTGCGTTGCGGCTGCGCCACTGACGTCACTCCCGACCCGCGTCGTAATCATGAAGCAGCGCTAGGCATTCTGTTTACCTTCATAATTTTACTAGAAAGCACTCGAAAAAACAACTATCATATCAATGTCACATACGATATAAAAATATATAAAAGAAGTATAAAAAGTTAGACGTATTTTATGATAAATTGCATTGAGAATTACTATTTGGTATATAATAATATGGAATTCTTAGATATACCTTAATAGTAGGAAGTAAAAATCAAAACAAGAATTTTACGCTATTAGTTCAAATAAAGATAATATTAATATATTTGTTTTAAGGACAAGGTCATCACCACCTCGTTTATTAAGTATACTTGATATTGCCTTTCAAAGTGGTTTTATTCGATATATCATATTAATCGATTTCATAATATTTATTAAATCATAAACTATTAATCTTATTTAAATATATCTTTGATAGCCATTTAGATGTAACAGATTATTGAAAATTACAAAACCCATTTTATAACAAGTTACGTAGCTAAGGTCAAATATTTGGCACAAATCAAGTCGTAGAATTTGCATTGAAATTGCTTGTTGTTCCTAATTATACAACACTACGACCTAAAAGCGAAGCATATTAATTTCTATTTCTAATAATCTTGTATTGCTTATATATTAATTTAGTTTTTATAGAAAAGGTCAAAGTTCAAAGTTGTCTTAACATACAAGCTATTCTTAATAACCATTTAACGAAAAATATGCCTCGCTTTCGTTTTTATGATTGATTATCATAACATCACATCACGCAATGGTTCAATCAATTAGGCTTATAGATATTATGAGCCATAACAAATTTATATTACTTAAAATAGTTTATTCGTAGTATACTATTCGTAGTATTACATATTATACTTTTTGTGTTTTACACATGCATATGCTTTGATATAGCCGACGCAATAATAGTCCATACAAATTGATCGACGTCAAAGGTTACGCTTCTCATATTTTAGTTGGTCCGTTGCATGATGTTATGCAAAGATAATAAATGTCAATCCTAAAACAGAAATCGATGTTAAAGTTCATTGAGTATTTAAATATTTTTACAAAAACATCCTCCTTAAATCCTAACAAGAAATTGAAATGAATCCTCAGAGTATTTAGTTTACTAATTGTATTGAAAACTATTTCGGATAGGTAAAATAAAAAAAATATCGACGCTGTAATGTCGGATGTAAAATATAACAGATAGACATTTCCTTGTTTACATTTATGTACCGTTAGATATTTAGTAATATATGAATGAATGTCACTTCAATGCTAATTATGGAGAGTAACAGTAGTATCTTATATGAAAATGATGTGGACTTTAATTGAACATTACTAACCCAATTTCAACTTGGATATTTAAAAGACGAGACTTTTTTTTACTATTGCAAAATAGTTTTACCTTGGTAATATCTCACAGCTATTTGGAATTTAATGGGTCCTAATAAATAATAAGTGTTATTCATAGTTAGTTTATTTAGATTTTTATATTTTGGAATAAATTGAATTCGGTTTTGAGAACTTCTAAATTTATTTTGTTTTGAATTATTTTTCTTAAACTATTAAGCTTCATTCGATATTAAATTTATTAAGGCTATTAATATTTAGTATTATGTCAATTTGCGTAAAATTATTTGTTGAAATAATAACTGCAATATTTAAAACTATATGGGTTGGATCATTCATGTATGTACATTGTACATATATTAGGAATAAAACTGGCCTAGGTGGACTCTGTGATGGAATCTTAACTTTTATTTAACTTATCCTGCATTTATAGTTTGCAGTCTATTGCAAAAGTCATATAGACTACTAAATCTATCGCCTTAGAGTTGTCACAATCAAATGCTTCATATTTAAGGCTACTCGCAAGTGTATGCTATTTACTTCTAAGAGCGTGGTGCAGATGATTTATAAATTTTGTACCTGTTTGTACCTGTACAATCTAATTACCAAACTGTGAAGAAAATGTGTCGTGAGAACAATTGAAATGAAAAAAATATTACATTGTGGATTTTACAAACGTCGTGAGAAGGTATTGCGCTCGCGTCTAGACCCAACATGGTGTCACGTATCATCGAATATTCACATTATTACGTTTCTCACGCTTTTTACTTTTTAGTTCACTATTATCATGATTTTTTACATATTGCTTCAACATCCCCAGTTCGAACAGTAGCCATAGTCCGAAAATAGTTAAATAATTGCAAACTGTGGAATTCACAGGACCGTTAATAAGTTATAAAAGTAATTTTATAAGAAAAACCGTTGTTTATAAAACTATTATTTTAGTTTTTCTCTAAATATGCAACACGAAGCGTTTCAACATTATTGACCAAGACTTATGAAAGAACAAGTTAAACACAAAATAGTAGTGAAAGTATGATACAATATGGAATATTTCAGTCCAATATAATAATGATTCTTTGATTTTTATTCATTAGTTATTAGTTTTCTTATGGCATTCGAATTTATTTTTCTTTATAGCAAACCGTAGAAACAACGTACTAAGTCATCGCTTTTCCGTTACTAAGCCTTATTTGATAGAAGGGAACAATTGGAAGAAAAGCCTTAAGGTAGCATTCCATATTTATTAGTGATCGGTATGCAAGCGGCGCGTTGGGGCGACGCCCGCGCTGTCGCCTTCGTCGCCGCATAACTGTGTATTTGTTAATATAGTACATCAACCTAGACAGTGACCAGTAGTAATCAAAATAATTTTATAACATAGCCCACAGTATAACGTAAGAAATAATACATTTTTCTTTATACTTTTCACCTACGTCCTATTTCAATATCAAATAAACATTCAAGAAATATAAATTTAAAATTAATTAATATAATTTTTTTATAAATTTAATGCTGATTGTATTCTAATTTAAAACTATTCCATTTATTAAATGTTAAGAAAAATTAAACGACACGTACGTAATAATTCAATGTCATATAAAAGACTTCAACGCGCTCGATATTTTTTTGTGAAATGTAATAATAAATCCTGATAGGTTTTTTATTAACATGACCTTACTATTGGAATTTATCTTAAGGGTAAATAAGTTGTAAGATCAACTCTATATAGCCTATAGCCACCAAAACACGTGGTAGATCCGGGTCAAAGAAGACAAGATTCCATTTATCGTTCCGGTGGTGACAAGCATTTTTTATTTCATCATCTTTTATTCATATCTTACTATCGACATCGGAATAAGTTTTGAAGAATGTGTAAGTGATTAATTAAACACTTAAAAGACGAACTTTCTTAAGTATTCTCTTTGAACTAACATATAATAATATTTATGCTATGAACAATTTCAACAATGTATTTATTAATTTTTGGTAAATATAACATCATGTTCAAATATTGAGAATTATATCGTAAGAAACCTTTAGCTTGTTCTAGAACGACAGTCGGCATTGGTTTGAAATATTTCCTGTTTATATTCACAAGGTTGTCTCCGCACTGCCTCAATATAGTACACGTTATATGAACTATGTATATATTGATAACAATTGTGCTTATATTATTATTGAAACTTACTAATTATATCAACCTTATTATATTTTATTCATATTCGTATTATAATTATCATTATTAAATTGTATAGCATAATTGTTGTACAGGTAAGTACAGCAACATTTGATCGTGGGTCACGTGGCGCAGTAGCAACCAGCTCCACTCGCAAGCGCTCTGTTAGATAATATTGCGAGAGATTGGTTTCCTTGTATTACGTTCGCTAGTTTTGCACACGCACATAGACATCTGTGCTAAAGAAACATTATCAAATCAAAAACGCTTATCATTTAAATATTAACTAGTCTTGAACAAAACGATCGTCATAATTCATAAGCAATTTATTCAGACTCTAGGTACTATTTTTAATATATCATACGCGTTTTTAATTATCTAATGCTTTAAAATTCTAATAAATTTTAATATTTATGATAAAAATCTTGTTTTTGTATTGTGAAACTGGTTCTTCCATTGGAAATAGGTAAATATCAGTAATTTCCTGATCCACAGTTAGCGGTCAAGTAAATCAACTATTCCGTGACCTTTTCATATTATAATAATTTCATCAGAAGACCCGCACAAAAGCATCAAATACCATGCATAATGTAATAATTTGATATATTCAGAAGAACTTAGAAAGAGTCGTCCTTGTCGCTTGCTTAAGCGTTGACATTTCGAGCTAGTCAAATGTCACGTGCGCTCACTTCAACCTTTGACATTTGTGAACATCTTCAAGTGACATTTTACCTCTTATAATAAAAAGCCGCTAACGACTCATTTAGGCTTTTTTATATAACTTGAATATCATTATTTAATATCTTACATAATACTATTAGAATACACTATAATACAAAATAAATGTATAATAAGGCGTTAATTCATTTACTTCCGGAAAAATAATAGTATATGGAATGTTGTATGCTTTAATAATCTTGTATTTGGTTGTAACAAATTATTAATTATAGCGGTCGCTGATGGGCACCGCTGGCGGCGACAAGCTGATGAAACCAAGAAAGAAGAAAGCCTGGAGCAAGAGATATGCAAGGACAAGGACGCTGGCGAATGGTTCCGGGTGGTAGCCGGCGAGGGCGACAACTGTCGCGACGTCATCCAGTGTACTGCCTCGGTCAGTGCAATAGGCGATTACTACTTTTACACGCATATCCTTTCTTGTTCAAACGACCCTAGTTGTATCAATGCCAAATGCGGTGATCGTCTCGGATTCAAAGGCTATTTTAAAATTCCGTTTAAATGAGATTAATCAATATCTGTCTACGTACACAAGTTACAAATTGGAATTAATGCGTTATAAATATGCATATTAGGCACTACCGACCTTGTTTATATGGATATTAATCTATTTTGTACATCTGTAGACTCCAAGTATCTGTTATAAGGAATTCGACATACTAATATATAAATAAAATTGGCAAAATCTAAATTTTGATACTCATCTTAGGTTATTAAATAATTGTTTGAGTTTCTTTCATTATTTTTGGTTTAATTTTAAGTATTTAACTATTTCTGAGCTATTAATAATAATATTATTTTCCTATGGTTCATAGGGAATTCAAGCTATCCGTTGCCCAGCTGGTCTATTTTTTGATATTGAAAAGCAAACTTGCGACTGGAAAGATGCCGTTAGGAACTGCAAGATAAAGAACAAAGAACGCAAAGTCAAGCCTCTTCTTTATACTGAAGAACCACTTTGTCAAGACGGATTCCTGGCTTGTGGTGATTCAAGTTGTGTGGAAAGAGGATTATTCTGTAACGGCGAAAAAGACTGTGCAGATGGATCCGACGAGAACTCCTGCGGTAAGTAATATAAAATTAATTTTCTCTAAGTTTTCTCAGAATTAATAAATTTATTTATATACGTATTGTTGAATTTAAATCAAAACACATGAATACCAACTTGCAAGACGTGACGAACGACTGGCCTGAAATGCCAATCACTTGGCCTAAAAAAACATCTCAATGCTATGTCGCAACGTACCTTTACAAATTGGGGTGCTTATTTTATTTACATTTTGTTGAATACGTTAACATTTAGCTTCTTTTACGCAACGTTATCTATAATAGTAATACTTGATTGTCTAGGTTTAATTTTATATAAGTTTAGGCTGAACTATTAAGTAAATATTTTTTATATGGGTTTACACAAAAATGTTTTAGTAGTTCATTGTTAAAGGAGGTCGTTTTGTTATATACTCGTAATTATGAATTATAATCGTTGATCACACATGCGATCCAGCCAAGCACAGCTAATGTTTAGTTATTGCAAATTTTTCTTGCAAATTTCAATTTGATTTTTGTTACACAATTTACACGTTACACTAGTTTACGCTATATGTGTTGATTTCTGTACTCCTCGACCACCATGTTTATATCAAAAAGTGAAATCAAAATGAATGTTGAATGTATCGAGCGGTGAACCGAGCGAAAGTACCCATACAGGTTCTGCAGGCCACGTGTTTCTAATAACTACAAAAATACGCATATGCTTGACAAATATTATTAGCAAAAGTAAAATGTATTTTAATTTAAAAAATTATATATATATATATAGAATTTCCAAAATTTATTTTTTTTGTTTTAGATATTGACAACGACCCTAACAGGGCCCCACCTTGCGACACCTCACAGTGTGTATTGCCTGACTGTTTCTGTTCCGAAGATGGAACTGTCATTCCTGGAGATTTACCCACTAGAGACGTTCCACAAATGATCACAATAACTTTTGACGATGCCATAAACAACAACAACATTGAATTATACAAAGAAATTTTCAATGGTAAACGTAAAAATCCTAATGGTTGTGACATCAAAGCTACATTCTTTATTTCGCATAAATACACAAACTACTCAGCCGTGCAAGAAACCCACAGAAAGGGACACGAAATTGCCGCACACTCTATCTCGTAAGTATTAATTATTTTCCAAGAGTTCCCTTTATTTTTAGTAAATTATAATTTTAAACTTATTGTTGATTATTTTTTTAATACAGGCATAATGATGATGAACGTTTCTGGAGCAATGCCACAGTTGATGATTGGGGCAAGGAAATGGCTGGTATGAGAGTAATCATTGAAAAGTTCGCAAATATCACTGATAACAGTGTTGTAGGTGTCCGTGCGCCTTATCTTCGTGTTGGTGGAAACAACCAATTCACGATGATGGAAGAACAAGCATTCTTGTATGATAGTACCATCACTGCGCCTCTTTCTAACCC
>JAOPTZ010000003.1:2499803-2514244 GCA_027564475.1 Doxocopa laurentia | reverse complement strand
ATCGTTGCCATGGTAATTTACAGAGCTGCCCAACAAGAAGTCACGCAGTTTGGGAAATGGTAATGAACGAACTTGATCGTCGTGAAGATCCCAGTAATGATGAATACTTACCTGGTTGTGCTATGGTTGACTCTTGTTCTAATATTATTACCGGTGACCAGTTTTACAATTTCCTAAACCACAATTTCGATCGTCATTATGATCAAAACAGAGCTCCCCTTGGCCTTTACTTCCACGCTGCCTGGTTAAAAAATAATCCCGAGTTCTTGGAAGCATTCTTGTACTGGGTTGATGAAATTCTTCAGACCCACAATGATGTTTATTTCGTTACAATGACTCAAGTTATCCAGTGGATCCAAAATCCACGTACCATCACCGAAGCAAAGAACTTCGAGCCATGGAGGGAAAAGTGTGCCGTAGAAGGTATCCCAGCTTGTTGGGTACCTCATTCTTGTAAGCTTATTTCCAAGGAAGTTCCCGGCGAGACCATTAATCTACAGACTTGCGTAAGATGCCCAGTCAATTACCCCTGGATCAATGACCCCACAGGTGACGGTCATTATTAAAGGAGATCTCGCACCTATGGTGGTGCAAATTAGTTGATAAAATAAATTGCAATTGAAAATTGCAAGGACATTATATTCGGGTTTAAATTACATAATATAAAAACAGTGTTGACTTATTCGACGAATATGTGTCCGTGTAATTATAAAATGTACTGGGTCATAATCCCGTCCGTAGTCTAAGTATCTACTTAACTATATGTAATATAGACTCACATGATATTTAATAGGTCTGTTTTAATACTTTGTGTGATTTTTTACTGTAAGTCTGTTGGATAAAATAAAAAATACAAAATATAAAAAATTCACATCGTTTTTTATTTATAATTTCAAGTGTATGTACATAAACAGAAAAAAACATTTCTCTAAATAATAAAAGATATACAAACACTAGGGCTAAGGCTAATACGCCGTTATTATGAAACAAAAGATAAATGCAAAGTGAATTATATTTCTCAGTAACATTCTATTATTATGACCATTCACTTTTACTTATAATATTTTATTCAAAAAGACTACTTTATAATGTTTATATTTTTTTTAAATAAATTATAGTTTAAAATTAAACGTCTTGTAAAGAGAAACATCACATCACCACCTAAAATAATCATAAGAACCTGATATAAAATGTACTCATTGTTATTCACTCTTCGTCCAAACTACATGCTTAAGGACATACTAAATAGCAATCTTAGACAAAAAATAAACCAGTTATAAATCTACTTAAGTACATATTTGTGTATATGTCCAATGTTCGTTGTTGACAATGAGTTCAATAAGAATTTACACTGACATGAAAAAAGTGTGCGAATAAAAAGTATTAAATTTGCAATTATTATAACATTGATCGGGATATCATTGTGGGTGTCTTATAATTGTTTTAAAATTGGCAAATTAATTTGTGTACACATATTTATCTATCGTAAAGAAATCGAGTACCTTCGGGACAGAATCACTTTACGGAATTTAAAAATAAAATAATTGATTAACGTTCTTTTACTATACTATATAATGTTTTTAAATATTTGTAAATTGTATTGTAGAATATTCGATATCTTGCAGACATTATAAAAAACCATCCTTCACGTTTTTGCCGGTCATGATTGAACTTTGTTGTGATCAATAAATTATATGTAGCAATCAATAGCATTTGATCTTAAGTATTAATGATTTTTATATCGTAAAATAATTTTAATAAACTACCGTTTTAGTTCAACTGTCTAAAATATATTACATCAAATAAATACATATATAATTACAATAAATATATAGATATTATAGATATATTTTTACATCTATAATTTGGCATTTATATCATGCAAGATTCCTCTGATATATTATTCGTAATTGTATGACAACATCTTAGGTTTTCTATTGTTTAATTCTTCAATGTAGAATGTACGCAATCTTTAAACAAGACAATAGACGAGGGTTGCCACCAACACACCGCCTTCCCTGAGCTGACACATCGGCCTCGGTGGGTGGTTGGTTGCACATCATTCACCTTCAAAACGGCCATCTACATATAGCGTCATCACAACAAACTTTCCATTTGATTTTGCAACTCTTGTTGTAAATGAGTGCCAAATAAGGACAATGAAAATCAATAGTATTGTTAGTTGCATCAAAATAAATAGAGAGTTGGCACTTTGTATATAATTGATATCAGTAAGCACACAAAGAGACGCGCAAAGCAACAACCTGCGACAGTGAAAGTAGTGAAAGTCATCAGGTGGAGAGCGCAGTCGTAGTATTCTTTATTTGTATTTCTGCATTTTTTAAATAAAGCTCTTATCTTAAAGAATTTGAAAAAAGAGCTAGATATCAAAATGCTGGATACGAGTATGAAATTTTTAACAGTTTTTAAGTTACACTTGTACTTGAATAATTTTGACTTAAACCAAGCTCCATTTTTATATCTTAAATTTTTAAAAGGTCAATTTTTAATAAGTATAATACTTGTAAATGTTTTCCTTGTTGGATAAATTTGTCGAGGAAAAATCATGCGCAATAACAGCTTAAGCCTTACGAAATAAGTAAGTTCTTTGAAATTCGCTTACAAGAACTACAAATATATTTGATATTCATATTATAATAATATGTTACCTATTTTAAATTATGAAAAAAAAACAAAAGCGTTATGAAAAATTACATTCAGAGATTCTTATGCAAAATTTTACAAAGAAACACGCAGAGATTTTTAATAACAAGTTTTTATTTCAGCGAATATACATAGTTGGCCTTATTAATATTGATAGAGATTGCCTAGAGGTATACAAATAACATTTATTCTATGTTAGTAGGTATACATAGGTGTGCATGCATTGTCGCAAGTGAAAGGAAATATCTTGAAGGATCCTTGACTCTTGCGCGCCTACTTGCCGCCGCTGTGCGCTTCGCCAGTACCTTAACTTCGACATGCTAGCTTTCTGCGCATCTCATTATTAATTATAGTCACTGCAACATTCTTATTATTCAAATGATTCATTAAAATATAAACCCTCTTCAATAAAACTATATAATATATCAAAATAACAAGGAATATTAAAATTGTCAGGTACATTTAAGCAACTGACCTTACACCAGAAATATCTCTATTTATATGATAATATAATAATAAAATTTGGAAGATCCAAATATATCATTATACTTTCAGTTTAATATCAGAGTTTTATCATTAACAGCTATATCTTGTAAATTTACAAAATGAAATAAATTATTTCTAACGCTTTATTGACGTTATTTTTCTTTTAGATGAACAACTGAAAATATATAATTTTACAAATTTTGAACACGCACCCTGAGACAAAGCACCCCCAGCCATACCTTTTATTACGGCTTCTATACGATTTTCAGTATAGTTAATAGCCCATTTGAAGAAGTTTTCAGGTGAACCGAAACTTTAACAACGTTTGGTGATCCACACAATTTTTTTAAAACATATGTAAACAGTTCGTGAAACTGTTGACCGTCGCAGAAAAGGCATTAATTTATAAAAATCATTTATTAGAATATCCCTTAATTAATAATATTGATTGAAATATATACAAGTAAATATTCTAAATCAGCGACCTTATCAACAAGGTAGTTGTAAACTTGCCCCCGGAGTTCCGGTATTACTTCCACATTTTTCTTTTAATGCTTTCCTTAAATGACTTAAGATGCAATTACGGATTGGAAGTGAGGCTACGCAGTCTATCACGTCTAGTGAATTATTATGTTACGAACTTTAATACTTTCACGCGATATTCAATTTGTTACATAATATTTTCGAAGATTTACCATTTAAACTATTGATTGCTTGTTTTTAGCAATATGCAGTCGTTACGTGCATACATGACCCGGATATCTGACACCCAATTTTTCTCGTAGGCATGAATAATATTTTATCGATACATAATATTTGTATTTTATTTCCTTTCCTCTAACGAGGACCACGAGCTAGTTTGCCGATATTAACATATTTTTTTCTAGCGATATTCCATATTCACTTGACCTTTTGTAGCAAAAGGCAACTAATTATAATTTTTATAATATGCCACTAGTTTTTATGTCATTATAATATTCATAAATTAACATTAAACATTATAATGATGACCAATATTATATAGCATGAGAATAGTTTATACATTTTTCCATTAATATGTATATATACGGCTTCTTTTACATGAATTAACAAATCTACTGGTCACCTACTAGTGGACAACCTTGGTAGTTAATAAACATGATTGTACTGGATTAATACGCAAACATAGTAAATAGTTAAAAGAATATTTGTGGAATGTCTGTGTTTTCTAGTAAAAAAAGCTAGCAAAAGTTAGGATTTCATGTCAGGCACCGTTTATATTATACATATAGAATCGTTAAAAATTATAACATGATATTAATTGTAAATGTAAAAAATGTGTGTAAATATGTTTTTCTATCGACATCTATTCTATACAATACACTATTTATTATACTTTTGTCAATGTGTTGAATATCAATCATCAACATTATTATAATTATATAACATAATACAGGGAATAATAATGACACTTCCGAACTTAAATAAAATATGTTATTTCAATAAAAATCATCATTTAAGTAAGCGTTGATTATAAATATAAAAGAATATAATTAGTCAGGAAGAAGACTAATATTATTTTTTGGGAATTGAAGGGTTAAAATATTATCACGGCTGAGCTATTCGAACAATCGCAAATACACTTACATTGGTTTCGCCCCCTCCAACTTTCTGTTAATTTTCGACTAATGATTTTCATTTATTTATTGATACTAATTATTTGTTAGTTAGACTTGATGAAGTCATGGGTCTTCCCGTGGTATAGCTACTACTGACTATTTCCCTGATATATTAGAATGACAAAAATACAAAATATTGTACTAAAAGAAGTATTACAATTTATGTTTGCTTTCTATATAAGTCTGAATTATTGAATTTAATTTATTAGTAAGAACCTTATATGAATTTTTTAGTAGTTAATAAATTTTTAGAATAATGGCCACGAAGTTTCTCCACCGTATCAATAAAAAGTTTAAACTTATCTAGAAATGGTTGGCAAATTTTTGTTTGGAATGCTTGACACGAATGCAACGTGCAGTCTCACGAAATTTACAACTTTCAGTCAACAAGAATATAATACCATAATTTCATAAACACATATATGCTAATTGAGCAAAATGTATTGTCATAGTATAGTTTTTCCAAAGTCCTTTCTTATTTTTTTCTATTAATTATATCACCAAAAATTTGGTCTTCGCTGTTGAAGCTTAAAAGGAGTAAAAATCGAGCCATTAAGACTACTGAACGCGCCAATTTTGTATTTCTATAAATATAAACCCATAAAACCTTACCTTCCGTCGAGGCTTTCGGGTAGTAAATTACTCAATATTGAAGGCAATCAGGCGAGATATCAGTATGCGTTGATAAAAATTATACAATATATAATACTCAGTTATTACTGAGTTTCTTGCTGATTCTTCTCAGAAACTCTCAATTTCTCACCTCTAGATGATATAGAATTATTAAAAAATAAAAAAACTATACGATTTGGCCACTACCAATACCGGTGATACAACGAGCTTCTTAGTGCACGAACCCCGCAAAAAGTGCACCTGGATTCAGAACAAATCAGCTTCAATATGATTAATACAAATTTGTTCTATACAGAATACCATCACGTGATGTAAAAAAAATGGCTAGTTTATAATATGATTATTATAAATTAGAGCATGACTTGTTTGATTTTGTAACTTAAATGTTACACAGACATGTATATAAAAGTCAAACTAAAATAACTTGGCTACATTAAAAATGTCGAAAGGTCAGAATACGTGGCTCACGTTGCTTATGGAAATTCAATGTGATGAAGCGACAATAGTCGGCTCTGCCGCGTCAGCGGACGGTGCCACGAAGCGCGATCGCGCCCGCCGACAGCCCCTCCTAGTCTCATCTGGGCCTTGGTACTTGTATGTTGCATAATCTGATACACCCGGATATTGCCGCAAGGCCACCCATCTTCTCGCAAATATTTAGTTGCACTTCATTTTTTATGGCTAAAAGTTTATTTTAAACTAGAACTAATATTTTTTGGAGTAAATAATAATAATATATAAATTTATATGTAACGTAGGAGTTCACCAGACATTACTTAATCGTAATGAAAATACTGGCCTGCTTCAAATTATGTGCATTTTGAAATAAATTTAATCCTCATTAAATTATGGATTTAGAACTTTTAACAAATGCAAAACTATATAAATTACGTTTATGACTTTGCTCCATGAAATTACATTGTAGCCTCTTAAAATATAAATAACTAGCAAACTCGGCCGGCAAAATATATACATTTAATGGTTTTTATAATTCTTTATTCATCAAGAGTAATGATTTTCTTGCTATATATTAAATAAAGATGTATACAATAATAATTCAAAAAATACTACGTACATAATTAACAATTTACATACATACTCGTAGCTTTCATTATTTTTTTAATCTGATCAAACTACACAGTGTCACTTGATAGGCCAATCTGAGAATGTCCTAAAAATTTCATTGGAATCAGACCAACCGTTTCAGTTTATAATAATTTGCTTAATATTTCCTTTTTTTCTCCAAAATTATAATTGAAGTAATTCATATAAACATAATATTTAAATGTGACTTTAATGAAAAAGATGTTTAGTATTGAAGTAGTAATGACAAGTTTTTACAGAGCAAGACACTGAAATAAATTAATTGAAAAACTATTTTTCGACATAAATTTGCTACATTACAGAAGTATTTCTATAATTTTTATTTGTGTTCTTCAGCTATTTATGTAAATTAAGATTATAGTTTAGGATCTTCACTACATTAGTATGACATTGACATAAATTAAAAAAAAACAGGTTCGATTGATAATCGAAAGTGATTCTAAATTTATGGAAAAAATATACTGTTTTAGAATATAAGTTATATATTATATTTTATTTACCGTTAATTTACTACCTGTGAAAAATTATACGTATTATAAATAGAGACATGCATCTATATGATATTAAAAATAGAGGTACCGTTTTAAAAACAATTTATTAATTTGACAGAAAGTACTAAATTAATTTTAATAACGGTACAGCAAAATATTCATTGCTATCTTTCAGTTTTACAAAATAAACAAGAAACTTAAAATTTCATAAAAAAATATCGGTACCTAGTCTTTATCAGACTACTTTTAATGTAACATGACATATTGAATAAGGTTTTATTAGAATGTATTGAATATCGTAAAAATCTGCAACGAAATTACGGCTATATTCGAAAAAAATAAATTTTGCTGGTCTATGCATCATAATCATCAAGTCTCAGAAATTAATAAGAACTTTGAAATCATATCATAATTAAAGAAGTTTTTGGATAATGTAATATATATTTATAATTAATATATTTATGAAAGAAACTCGTGGCTCTCCTCAAAAGCGTAGAAATTGATTTAAGTACTTAAAACAAAACTAATAATTTAATAAACAAATGGGTATTAAAACTTTATACTTTGTTAAAAGAACGTTCTTTACTGACTTATTATTTAAAATATTTTGCTTGTTTACCTTGGAAAATAGTTTATGATTTCTGATCTGAATTGTTGTATGAAATCAATAAATATGAAGCATATTTGCCGAAGTTATAATGCCTAGATGGAGCAAAAAATATCGAAATTCTTTAGTTATTTAAATAAAATAGGATAATATAACATATATTTAGAAAAAAAAAATCTAATTCGTAATATAATTAGCTTTAATCTAATTAGTTATAATCTTGGCACATTGTTTCGGATAGCGTCATCGTGTGCTTATTAAAAGCTGCGACAATGGAGTGACGACTTATACCGACGGGAGGTATAGAGTGTATAGGACCGGTGGAGTTTCTCGGGTGGTGTCGAGCGCGACCAGCCTGGTTATATAAATAGGTGAAGAGGGGCAGTAAGCACCTCTTGCACTTTCTTGTAGAACGCGACGCACCGGCCAGTCTTCGCCGAGCGCCATGGCTCGACACGCGTACCTTTGTTTAGGGGTACTGCTACTCGCTCACTTTGGTGAGTATTATATATATTTTCTACATAAATTTAAACTGTGTAATTTAAAAAAGAATATATTTTTTTAGTAATTATTAGAATACATTATTCAAATTTAGACTTATATAATAGAGAATAGACTGTAAAATTCTTTTGTATCGCTAATTTTAAATTTTACCTTATATTCTTATCATTTTGTTTTTTTAATTGCAATTTATAAATAAAATATATTTGACTAAATATTTTGAATCCCTGAAATTAACGCTTAATATTCAATCAAATTAATAAGTTATTTACGTCTTATGTGTTTCATAACGTATTACACAACTAAGGAGCACACTTTTATTTAAATATAAAATTAACTTAATCTTACAATAAACTTACGTAAAAATATTTTTAAATCGTATAAGAAACAACACCGGTTATTTACGTGGCCGGCGTTGACCTCGATTTCTTTTCAACGTTTTGCCTTTCAATGCCGTCATCGACTTGCTTACTGACTTCGCAACTTAAACAGGCTTTAAGTTTATGTACATTATATTATTTTATATATTTTTTACTATTTATTTTGTTTGCTAAATTTCTGATATTCGTACAAACAAGGTGACGTGTAAGAACATTCTACGCCGAAATAAAACGGTACTACATTCCTTCACCCGCGTGTGGTAATCGTGGTTTGCGTTGAGCTTCGTTACTCAATAAACATGTTAGCTCGGTATGATGTTATACCAGTACTAAGGTGCTACTTAGAAAGCGAAATGTTATATGTAATGTAATAAATGTTAACAGGAGTAGAAAATTATGACAAAAGCAAAATATTGAATGAAATTGAAGAACTTATTATTATAATTATATTTTATTTTATTAGCACTTAGCGAAACAAGAGTAAAGCGTCAAGATGATAATGAAAGAGAGGATGCTACCCCGGAGGAGCTTTGCGACGGCCGCCCTGCTGATGAATATTTCCGGTTGACCACGGAAGGTGACTGTCGCGATGTCGTCAGGTCAGTTAAATAATTCATCATTAAGCAATAATAAGTTAGAATATATATTAAAGAAAAATAATTATTATTACTATAATTTAGAACTGTAACAAAAAAGCCACGAGAATCCATTCATCCAAATCAAAAAGTAAAACTTCAGTATATATCTGAAGGTTGTTTATAGTCGATGATAATAAATGCATTCATTTGGTATTCAAGAACTTTATATTCCACCCGGTGAACGGAACGGTCACCATCGTGCCTTGAATATTAGTCATAGTAGTATGCGCTACCTAACTCTATAAGACAAAGCAATGAACATTTTTAGAACATGGTTTTTTATATTCGATAGATTATATTGTAGCCAATTCATGGTCAATTTCTGTCCATATTACATCAAATGCATAATTATTTTGTTAATTCTGTCGTGTGTATTTCCGGAAAAATTCAGCACAGTAAAAGCTCTTTACAAATTTGTTGATGTTGGTTGTTGGTTGTCTAAGAGTACTTGTAATAGGACCATGAAAGATTAAATTTCAGTGAAATTATTCCGCTAGGAACGACAAACAATAGAAGATTCTAGATTTAATGATATCAGATATAGCATTGGAGCAAACAGCTTTAAGTTGTTTGTGAGTCATACTGGCTATTGTGGTGTACTGAGTATGTTGGTATTTGTAAATAATAAATGATAGAGATATGTTAGATAACTAATTATATATTTATAATGAAAATGTGTTTCGAGCTTTCCGGTAAAGGAAAACATAGTATCGCGCGTACCGCAAATCCATAGTAGAGCTGTGAGGTTTTTAAGCCTTTGTTTAGTAGTGGCACATCAACATATTACGTATAATATAATAAATAGTACGTATTTCTTTTGTAAGCAAAGTTTTAATTCATAATTACATTTTTACTCTAGCTCTGTCATATTATATCTTCATATAAAAATTTGATTCCATTCTAATTTTAACAAAACACAACAAAAATAATTAGTTAATTCAGTTTTTACACTATTTGAGATATAGTTACATGACGAAGGACTTGTAAGTACCTACTAAGTAAACGGCATAAGCATTTGAAGACAAGATAAAGAAAATGTCGAAAAGAACAAAAGCAAAGATTTTATTTTTCAATTTATATATATTATATCAAATATATTATATCAATTTAATTAAAGGTTATAGTATATAAAAATTAAATGATTTTTTTGCTGAATACATGGCTGTGTACAGGTGTGACAAAGGAGGTGAAAATGGCGTGACAAGACTCGCTTCCGTGCGATGTCCCATTGGATTGGCCTTTGATATCGACCGCCAAACATGTGATTGGAAAACTCATGTTAAGAATTGTGATAAAATAGAAAGTAAGTTCCGCCGCTAACAGGGAGTGGCCGTGTGAAGGGCTAACTAAACTTCCGACGGTATAGTCATCTAAGACACATGTATATTTAGAATTACACGATAGCCTCTTCCACGTCCGCTTCCTGCTTTCACACATTTATATTAAATATGTTATTCTTATCGACGCAGGTGCACTAGGTCAGGTCTTAAACAGATCACATGCCCATCAGGACTGGCTTTCGATCTCGATAAACAAACCTGCGACTGGAAGGGTAAAGTGACCAACTGTGACAAAATTGAGAGTAAGTGCGAAAAAAATTATTCGCGAATAGCGAGCAAAGGAGCTTGGGTGAAGGGGCCGCGTCGCACTGTAGATTTGGTATTTTGCATGAGGCCCCGGAAAGGAAAAGGTCCGCATCAGGACATACGCACTAGTTACGCCTTAATGAACAGTACATGATATAATACATCTGTAAACTACAGAAACTTTTTAAACACCAAAAACACTGCTGTAAATAAAAACAAAATACAATCGTGCAGAAATTATATTTCATTTTCTTGTTATGTAAAAGGTGTACGATTTTTAACAAATACATGAATCAATTTATTTTTTCCTTCAACCTTTATTCACAACAAAGTTCACTCTTTTATTAACCTACTATTTAATGCTAAAGCTTGATATAAAATAGTTTTAACTAACCTTACTGCCCATCTAAAATTTCTTACTAACGTATTTTCTTTTAGCTTTCTAATAAATAACAATTTGAAGTTTTCGCATAATCCACTTTTGTACCATACACCACTGCTTCATTTAATCTAACAAATATTGTCGACAACGTTTTTACTGTTTTACAAATAATAAAAACAAATATTAAATAACTTGGCTACTTTGAAAATTAAATATTATGATTCTTTGAAAGTTTCTATTTACATTATAATGTTGTATATTATTTAAAAAAAACCTGTTTTTTTTTCTTAGTGACCTCGTTATTTGTTTTTGGGACAATTGGGACGATCAACTACTATTATTTTTTAAATTTTCTCCCAAATACATAAATTTACATCATTATTTTGGCTGTATCGATAATATACTATTCATATTTCCACTGTCTTTTTTCTCTCATTTTCTTATTATATCTTTTTTCTATCAATTATCAGATAATAATAAATTCATTATCGTCGTCTTTGTGTGGTTCCAGTAACTAATCAACTTCGAGGAACTTGGCCATATTCTAATAAACTTTGTGCTAAGTCCCTCTTTTTCCATATTAATTCTTTCTTATGTTAACTTCGTCATCTTGTCATGCTTCTCCAAATTCTTTTTCACTGATTTCTCTTCTCATAGGAACACAATTACAGAAATATATTTTATACACAGACGAAGTAAAAGTACTATGTTGGTCACTTTAAAACGAGATCCTATAGAACACTATATAGTATTTACCGATTATAGCCTTTATATTCAAAAATTACTCTTCAATAAAGTGTGAGTATAAACCGTTTCATTTACAGAACCAAGAAAAATTTTACCAATTCTGAAAACCGATGAACCCATCTGTCCGGAAGGAAAACTAGCTTGCGGTAGTGGAGACTGCATCGAAAAAGAATTATTCTGCAACGGAAAACCAGACTGTAAAGATGAATCGGACGAAAATGCTTGCAGTGAGTAGAAATATTTTCCGCTCGCTTGAATATCTGAAGCTAACTAATAAAACGTACATGTTTTATTAGTATTTATGTTTCAAAAGTAGATTTCAATACATATGATACTAACAAAATCAGAATTATGTTTTTACTTGAATACCATTTTAAACTTAAATTTAATAATCGAATTTCAGGCAATATTGTTTTCAACCCAAAACTTATGTAACACGAACTACATATAAATTTATATTCCTAAAAAAAACCTATAATGTTCACAGCTGTTGATGTAGATCCTAATAGAGCACCAGACTGCGATACCAACCAATGCAGACTACCTGACTGCTTCTGCTCAGCTGACGGCACAAGAATTCCAGGAGGATTAGAACCAAATCAAGTACCCCAGATGGTAACGATTACTTTCAACGGTGCTGTAAACGTTGACAACATGGATTTATACGACCAAATATTCAATGGTAACCTTCACAATCCTAATGGTTGTCAAATTCGTGGAACATTTTTCGTCTCGCACAAATACACAAACTATGCAGGAGTACAAGAACTGCATCGTAAAGGTCATGAAATCTCTGTTTTCTCAATAACACACAAAGATGATCCAAATTACTGGTCAAGTGGTAGCTACGATGACTGGCTAGCTGAAATGGCCGGTGCACGTCTTATCGTTGAAAGGTACGCCAATATTACGGACGCTTCAATCATTGGTATGAGAGCACCTTATTTACGTGTTGGAGGAAACAAGCAATTTGAAATGATGGCTGACCAGTATTTTGTATATGATGCATCTATCACTGCTCCCTTAGGACGTGTACCTATTTGGCCATACACACTATATTTCCGTATGCCGCATAAATGTAACGGTAATGCTCATAATTGTCCTTCAAGGAGTCACCCTGTGTGGGAAATGGTCATGAACGAATTGGACAGAAGAGATGATCCAACCTTTGATGAATCTTTACCTGGTTGTCACGTTGTTGACTCCTGTTCAAACATTCAAACTGGTGAACAATTTGGACGTCTTTTACGTCACAACTTTAACCGCCACTACACGACCAACCGTGCCCCTCTTGGTCTTCACTTCCATGCTTCCTGGCTTAAATCAAAGAAAGAATTCAGAGATGAACTTATCAAATTCATACAGGATATGCTTGAAAAGAACGATGTATACTTCACCTCTCTTATACAAGTTATACAATGGATGCAAAATCCTACAGAGCTATCGCAACTCAGAGATTTCCAAGAATGGAAACAAGACAAGTGTGACGTAAAAGGACAACCTTTCTGCTCCTTACCGAATGCATGTCCATTAACAACACGTGAGCTTCCAGGTGAGACGCTACGTCTATTCACTTGCATGGAATGCCCAAACAACTACCCATGGATTTTAGATCCTACGGGAGAGGGCTTCAACGTTAGGAAGTGATCTCTTAAAGTAAATTTTAAAAGACTGTACACATGTAAATAATACTCAATAATGTTAATAAATACAATTTATTGTGAACCTGTGGCAGAAACTACCGGTATCAACTCAAGTGATTGTGCAGCTAATACTTACAAATTTTTATGTTTAACGGCAAAACTTTTTATGTTTACTAAGTAGTATTAGAAGTTGATATTTGGTGTATATATTTATATTATTAATAAAATCTGTCGCTCCATTTACCAGGAAATAAAGTTAAACGTACTATTTCATTATGTAATTTAGATTGTTACAATCTTATAAACAAAAATATAAATTAGAACAAAATTGTTATTATTTACCTAATTTCCAAATTCCGACGGTCTATTATTAATAAAATGAATGCTAATATTATTTTACTCTAGTCTTACTGCAATAAAGCATACTTACGGCAAAAGTACAATTCACGCATAATCATAGATATGTCTAAGATCTAATCATAATCTGGATCATTACAATTTTTACTATTTCGGTAACATTGTGGTTACTTTGATCTTTTGATTATTATCCTTTTACCGTGAAAAATAAACTTTGTCTCTGAAAGAAAATAACTCGAAGTGCTAAACGTAAAAAACATTCATCCAGATCCCATGATTACATAGGATACTAGATGAATACTAGATCTAGACAGTGATGATAAAATGACTAAAATCAGGCATCTCAAGCATCTCTCACAAGACCCTGACGAAAACGATCAAGAAAGACAATGCCACATACAGCACAGACACGTACAAAGCATCGTCTTTTTGACCGACTTCAAAAAAAGGAGGAGGTACTCAATTCGACTGTATTTTTTTTTTTTTTTATTTTTTTTTTTTTTATGTTTGTTACCTCGAAACTCCGAACTGGGTGGACCGATTTTGAAATTTTTTTTTTATTCG
>JAOPTZ010000003.1:2477130-2499703 GCA_027564475.1 Doxocopa laurentia | reverse complement strand
AATACCGGTTATTTTTAACTTTTTAGAGCCTTTTTTTTTTGAAGTCGGTCTTTTATTTTGTCAAATTTATTTTTTATCTATTGTCGTCTAAAAGACCTGGTCATCGTACAGATCCCTGAATAAAAATTAAAGACGACGCTGCGGCGCAGCGGTAGCTAGCCTGCCTTAAGTGCCACAGGTTGTGGGTTCGATTCCCACACGCAACATTTGTCTGTATTTATCATACAGGCATGTGTTCCGGTCTGGGTGTTTGTGATTGTGACTGGGTGTGTCTCCGGACCCCCGACAGAGGACTAATATCCTAGTGGGAGCCGTTGAGTGTGTATCGTTTATACTTTATACATCACTGTTCCTTTTGCTCCTTAACTTTATATAGAAAATATTCCTAAAGTACATTTTAAAATGCCCCTAAATAAAAGAAAAAGAAGAAAATGAAACGAATTCGAAAAACGGAAAAAAGGATTTTCTGTAAATCATAATATATGGAGTAACTTTTGTGCTGCAAGCAAAATGTGATTTTATTGCTGATAGATTCTTTTCTTGAAAACCTCTTTGAAAGATAGCCTCATATGATAAATTTTACGCCATCTTAATCTTATCATTATTTTAAAAGCACGTTTATACCATTGTCTTTTCCGTTTATGCATTATTCTTTACCATAAATAAAAATGTATACTTTCAGCTGTGTGGTAGTTGTTTGAGTTTCGACTTTTGGCAAATCTAATTTAAAAAGTAGATGTTGACACTTGACAATTGACATTGACATATGCTGTCTTATCTTGTCTCGTAGTCGTAGGTAATAGGTTAAATTTATTTATTTAAGTCGGCAGTGTTAAATTTAAGAATTGAATCGTATATATTTAAATATACATTTCTATAATCAGAAATAAACTATGAATTAATTATAAATTCCATTATAAGCGTGATAATATATAGTAACGTAGGTTCCATATTCTATATAGTAAATATTATCTAAATATTCAAAAAAAGAAATTGATTTAATATCAAACTAAAAATTTAGAAACAGTATATATGATATTTCAACATGAGCTCCCAGTTCATAAACAAATTCAAACAGTTTGATGCTTATGCAAAGACTTTAGAAGACTTTAGAGTGAAGACAGCCACTGGAGCAGTTAGTAAGTATAGAAACATCATCCAATATTTATTCCTGTAACATGGAACTTTGTAAAGAACATTTTTCTAATTTCAGTTACTCTAACTGGTGCAATTGTAATGATGTTATTAATTCTATCTGAACTGTATACATATATGTCCCCAAATATATCTGAAGAACTGTTTGTTGATACATCCCGGGGACATAAGCTAAGAATCAATTTTGACATAGTAGTTCCAAGAATATCTTGTGATTGTAAGTATATTTAAAAAACTAGCTATATATTTTTTGACTATGTTTCATCTTGCACACCACATAAAAGTGGAACAAACTAAATATGGCCTCATTATATTTGGATTAAAAATAGTAATAATTTACTAAAAAATTTCAGATTTAGTGTTAGATGCTATGGATTCTTCAGGTGAACAACATCTTCAAATGGACCATAATGTCCATAAAAGACGCTTAGATCTAAATGGTATACCAATAGAAGAACCTAAAAAGGAAGAGATTGCTATTTCATCAACTGTTAGTATAATCTTTCAAATAAATATTAAATCAAATTTTTTCATAACATTTTTACTAAATCTTGTTATTTTTAGGTGAAACACAATATATCTTCTACTGCCATTGAGACGGCTAAAATTACATGTGGAAGTTGTTATGGTGCAGCTTTTAATGAAACACAGTAAGATCTATAATGACTAATCCAGTGTTACAAAATATAGATATTAGTAAGCTTTTCATAAAAGATACTAATTAAAGAATTTAAAAACCTCTTTCTGTGGTATACGTAGTTTATTAAGTCAAAAGAATAAAACTGTATGACTCTGAGAAGCAGATAAATGACCATAAGTATTAATCAAGTGTAGCTAGCAGATTAAATCGCTACACATATTGTTACATTGTACACTTAAATATTTATCAATCAGAAATAGTCAAATCCTGTAAAATATAAAGTAATCCCATCTGTGTTTATTATTGCCTGTGCTTGATGTCATTTTATGTATTAGTATAATAAAGAGGTTTAAAGTTCCTGAAAAAACAATGTGGCAAAATATGTATTGTAATATGCAAAACTTTTTGCAGTAAGAGAATAGGCAATTTTAACTAGTAACTGAGGGATAAAGTTAATCATAAATGATTGACTATGAGACTATTCATGTATTACATTAGCACTATAGGGGAGCGGAGGGGTCTTTGCTTTGCTTATTATTGATGTTATTGGCGGGTGCTGGTCTTTATAGCAATTACGTGAGCAGGTGCTATTTACTTTTTAACACATGGAAGAAAATTACCTTGGTTTGTCTCTATTTCTTCCGTAAATCTATTTATGTAAGCATGGGAGAGCTTCTATTACTTTTGTTTACAAGGGAAATGGGGGGTAAAATAATTATATGAATTGTCTTATGTAATACTTGAATGGCCCCTTATTATATATTGTTAAAATATTAGGTGCTGTAATACTTGTGATGATGTAAAAGAGGCATATAGGCTAAGACGATGGGCATTACCTGATTTGTCTACGATAGTGCAATGTAAGGATGATGAATCATTAGAAAAAACAAACCTTGCACTTAAAGAAGGTTGCCAGATTTATGGATACATGGAAGTTAACAGGGTACATCAATATTTTATTACATATCTTTTACTACATCAAAAATATCTTCAGTTTAAAAAAATACTAGCTGATTGCCCGTACTTTGTCTGGGCCCATTGTTCTGTTCTTAGATCTCCTATTTTTTAATCTGCATTTGAATTTATCATATATTATTATATTATTCAGGTTGGCGGAAGTTTCCATATAGCACCGGGCAAAAGTTTTACTATCAATCATGTCCATGTTCATGATGTGCAACCTTTTTCTTCATCTGTGTTTAACACAACACATATTATCAAGCATTTATCGTTTGGAACAGATATAGAAAGTGGTAATACTGCTCCTTTGGATGGTGTTACTGGTTTGGCAAAAGAAGGTAAGACTTAAAATTTTACCTCCATAATATATTCAATAAATATATTCAAAAAAATCAAATAATGTTGAATATAATTGTTTTAATAGTGATAACGCACATTTGGTTTTAGTATGAAAAGTTTGAATTATATAGAACATTAAGAACTTATCATACTGTTTAAAGTATGTCAGCGGAAGGGACTTAATTCCATTCTCTCTAGAATTCTCTTTATTTCTTCATATACAGTCATAGCAATAATGACTCAGTGTCATTAGAGATAATATTATTAATAATATATTGGTTTAAACTTATGATTACATAATAGATATTATTTCTTCATAATACTTATTTTAAAATATTTATATTCTATTTCTTCATAAAGTGTAGATTTCTGATATACTAATAATAAGTAATATCGAAAATTTATTGACAGGAAATTATCATTATAATGTTAAGGTAAATCAATACTGGTTGCTGAATATAATTGTTTAACTTATATAATTCTTTACATAAGGTATAGGGAAGAAAACTTGAATATATTTGCTATAAATCAAAAAGCCAATTTAGAATTCGAAAGGCAAAATATTTTCAAATTTAAAAAGACAATTCCATAACTTACAACGGAACTTTATTATTAATTAAACTAATGTATACACATTTTTAAGGAATAATATTTACAATGTAATAAATTTTCTTAACAGCGAATTCCAGTTCCAATAGCCATAAATGTACCAAATGTTCCACCACCCTGAAGCATAACTTTTCCAACAGAATGAACTAATTCTCGACCTCTAACACCATATCTGTAAAATTAATTGAATAATTAACATTCGATTACACTCAGTGTAATAAATAGTGAATAAAAATAGTCAATATTAACCTTAAAGCGGTGAACCCGCCGAATAAACCTCCACTTGCCATACCAACGCAAAATCCTATCAAAAAACCCATCTTCATTTTATCAAAACATGAAGGTCCTTGATTATGATAAACTCCCCCTGGAACTGGCATTTTTAAATACTTTTGTAATATATGACTCTGATTAAGATAATTTTAGAGTCTAGCGAAATAATGCAATTTTTTATGTCACAACTCAAATGTCATTTATTTGTGTCAACTTCGATAGTGTTGCCATTTCTATAATTTTATTAAAACTGTTTTTAGATTCCCAAAATAAACAAGGTAGTCTTCCTTCTACAAATTTAATTAACCTTAATGGCTTTTTTATATAACTTACAATGAGAAAATTGTAATACGTATTATGTAGGTTGTTTTTGATTATGCATATATGTATTTATCTTTTTGTCTTAGTAAGATAATAAATGCGAAAGTTTGTGAGGAAGGTTTTAGATGAAACTTGACAATGTTATAGCTTTATGTACCATAATTATACAAGCCATAGAACACTAACTTTTCCACATGGTTTTGTCTGTGTCATAACGGGTAGTAGCTGGATAACGTAATTCCCACAGGAGCTCCTGTTCCTAATAGTTTGGTTTACTCATGTTTTGAAAATGCTTCTTATCACTTGATTGGTTCAGATGTATTAATGTTGGAATAAGCTCAATGCTTAGGAGAGTTCACTGTTGCGCGAAAGCTCTCTCCTTCACATTTTTTTGGGTTAGCAACGCGCTTGTATTATAATTATGAGATAACTTTAACTTATAATAACTATCCACTATCATACTTAGAAGTTATTTTAGATTACTTAGAAGATTTACAAAAAAAAAAACAAATTACAGACAAAAAACGTTAATCTCTCCACAGCTCTCACAAGATAGACCTATGTCTGGGGTCTGTAAATAAATATAAACACATCATAACTACTCAGGCAGGAACACATGGCTGTGTGGTCTATAATAACATTTGTCTACAGCGAGAATCAAACCAGTGATATGTAGCATTTAGAGCAGCATAGAATATCACTACACAACCACCACAATGTTGATGAAGACATGAATTAACATTGGGAATGGTTAGATTGTTGCAGTCTAAATCATTGTTTTTTTTTAATTATACACACTACACCAAACATTTCTTTTTACAAAGTGGTAAACAAGATATATATATATACATAGATTTTTCTGTTCTAATATTAATTTCATTAATTACCATGGACTATAATTACATGATTGGTATTTTATTTCTTTCACAGGTGCTGTTATGTTTCAATATTATTTAAAAATAGTTCCTACAATGTATGCCAGGTTAGATAATACTGTTCTACATACTAATCAATTCTCCGTCACAAGGCATCAAAAATCTGTTTCTAATGTTAATATGGAATCCGGTATGCCGGGAGCTTTCTTTAGTTATGAATTATCACCTCTTATGGTTAAATATACTGAAAAAGAAAGGTATGTGGAAAAATTATATTATCAGTTTAGTATTTCATAAACAGTTTATTTCATTAAATTACTTAATATTTAAATTTTTCAGGTCCATTGGCCACTTTGCTACAAACATATGTGCAATAGTTGGTGGGGTATTCACTGTTGCAGGCATTTTTGATACTCTACTGTATCATTCCCTTAATGCATTTCATGATAAAATTGTATTAGGCAAAGCAGGATAAAATAATAATGTTGTTTTACAAAGTTTTTAAAAACATATTGAAATCATCTACATTGCATTTTGCGTATTTTTTACAAAATTCAGAATCTGTATCTTCAACCAAAGCCATAAGTGGAATATAATTTTCTTTTTTAGAATCATACTGAGCTCTGCCTAAACTTTCTAGAAACAAGTGTCTTTGTTTAACTTTAAAACTTCTACATAATAGAGCATGGGAGAACTGCAATATTGTATCATGGGGTATTTTAATAATATTATGGAGGTAATGGAATCTTCTCAACAAGGATTTTTGACCTGAAACAAAGTGTCTATTATATTTGATATTTTTAATACAGTTTTCCATAATGCATGTGTATTTTTATTATTTGTTCTTATTAATATTAAACTTGTAACTAAGACTTCATTAATGCTCAACATAAAGACAAGGAGTATATTTTATATTTATTTTAAACAAAAAGTTTCTACATCTTAGCATAGTTATTTGTTCTTCAAAATTTGAACTAAACCTTGACACTACATAAAAAGATGGTATTGTGCGATTGTATCATTGTCTAATATTCTCTTAATGTCAGTTTTGCAGAAAATGGTTGGCAGTCATATCTGTTTTGAGTAAATATGAGCCTGTCTAATCAGAGTATTAAAAGTCAAGAGTAGAACATTTTTATCATTTTATAAAAATTATATAAATAGAATATAGGAATTTGATTTACTTACTTATAATCCATAATTTAGGATTTTTAAGCAGTAGTGTTTTCATTTCCTCTTCATTGAATCCCATTTCTTCCTTAATAACAAATGTATTTGTATTTACATGATGAATATTATATGTTATAAGCCTGGGTTGCATTGTTGCTAGTTGTCTCACTTCACTACCAGACAAACTAAACTTTTGTTGAAAAAAACCAAGTCTTTGGTCAATTCTTTCAGTACTAAAAATAAATAATGTATATATTTCTCCAAAACACAATGTGAATTTTCTGTTAAATGTTATCAGATAAATCAAAACATTATTTCAAATTAACATAATACTAAAAATAAATAAATAAGAATTATTAAGTCTACCTGAACATTAACCAAAAAGGGTTTCTTGCTACAATTTGACCTATTTGAAGCTGACTAAATTTTTTTGACTGTAAATAATTGATTCTCACTTGAAGATTCTCTAAAGTCTCAAAAAATATTGCAGGATTCTTAGTTACATACTGCCCAATATTTTCCATTGCAACAAAATCTTTAATAAAAAAAATGTGATTCTTCATATCTTTTTCAAAATCCAATTTCAATAGTTTCGTAACTATGTGCTGTTTCTTCTCGATTTTACTGAGGTTTACATTTAATTGAACAAGGCTTTGAAGTGTTTTTGATTTATTAACATAAGCTGCTATATTGAATGATTCAGGGAAGTATGGTGTGAGGTCTGATAAATTTTCACTCACAGGTTCAAGGACCGAGCTCTTTTGCTTGAACTTGATATCATCCACGGTATTAGGCAAAGCAACGTTTCCAAAATTTCTACAAATGCTAAGTTTCAAATTTCTAAATAATACTAATCTAGAAGAAATAATTTTTACAGAACTCATGTTATATTGATTTGATTTTAGTTTTTTTTTTTCATATTATATGCACAAATGTGCAATTAGTTTTATTTTATCTTTTGACTAAAACTTTTTCTTTCAACAATAGGATAATAAACAAAAGACTAACCTAAAAATAGAAAATTGACGTTTATGAGATATTAAAGTAGTGTTGCCAGGTGATAAAAGTGAACAGGGAACACTAATTACCATCCTGGTACGAAGAGGTCTAGCTCGTTTAAATATATAAGATGTGATATTTGCCAAAAATACTTGTTACAACTACATACTCAATCTGTCTAAAATCGTAGACGGAGGATAACCGGACTGAGCTTAACTACGTCGCCGCTCTCGTTACCATATTTTGAAGGAGTAAAGGTAGGAAGAATAAATAACTTAAATATAGACTGCGAGTTACTTTTATTTATCAGATATAATTAAACGAGCAATTCTTGTATGTATGTAAAAAATTGTCTTATTCGTGTTTTCAGGCAATGGGAATTGATATTATATTATGAAGTTAACATTTCACAATAATTCATCATTGTTAAGCTTATAATAACATAGTTGAAAAAAATCAATGTAGCTTCCAGTCTACGCAAAAATCATTGCTTATGTTGTGATCTTAAATAAATAGAGTTAGATTAATTAACACTAAAATTTATTTCGAATCTGTTATTTTATAAAAATAAATTAGCTCTGATTTCACATGCTGGATGGCAGATTATTGATTAACACTTAATTGTCTTAATATAAAAATATCAAACATTATTAACATTATTCCTTAAATTTTGTAGCTATTTTAATTTTTTATACAAAAAGCTGACTAAAGTTTGTATAAAGGTACAAAAAGAATTGTATAATATAGCGTATTGTTACACGAACACATTTTAGAATAAAATTGGTAACGTAATGCGTACGTACTTATGACTTACGTAGGCACTTAGTATAAATGTGTATAAAACTATATACGTCAGCAATTTCAATCTCCATCCATGTGTTATAGCGGTCTATGGTAAAAATTGAACCGACAGTCCTGACTAGTGACTTATCTGGCTTTTGAAGTTGTTCACATTGCACATGATACGTCACTTGCATATCTTAAAAAATTCTGACACTTCAAAGTTAAAACTAAGCAATTTATACGAGGTAGGATTAAATTCTTATTTGTTACCATTCTTTATTTTATAACTAAAAAATGTATTCCTATAAATTAAATTCTTCAAATGTTGCTTTTAAACTTGCTCTTATGAGGCTTACTTATTCCTAACCATATGGCAATATAAAATATTGAAAAGTTGATATGATTAGATTTTGCTTTATTACTCATCTTTATTAAAAAAAAAACTACATTTGCCTGGTAGTTTTAATTATGTTTTATATATATAAAACATTCCAATATAATAGGATTACGATATCCAAATTTCATACTATATATACATCTATTTATATATAATAATTATATACCTTTTAAATTACTGCTGTTAAATCATGTTCATTTTAATTAATATAGCTTAGGGCCTTTCAAATTGATTATCATTTATCATCTAATGTCTTACTTTTTTTTTATTATTTAATAAATAGTTTCACAGGAACTGAAAAAATATTATTTTAGTATTTCGTTTATGGGAAAATATTATTCTAATATATCTAACTAATTTTAGATATATCTTCACTGCATGTTTTATTTACCATATGGTAAAATAACCTAACTCCGTAGAAAGTTGATAAATGATGATGACATTTGTATTCATCTTGATATAAACATTTAGTAAAAGTAATTTCGAAAAGTGAAAGTGAATCTTGAAATTTTTTTTATAAGTTATGTTTAATATGATAAAATATTTACAAATATCTATTATTTACAGGTTGAGCCATCAAAATGGATACTTCAATGACTGGTAGCGAAATTAGGAAAACATTTATAGATTTTTTTATTAGTAAAGGCCATAAATATGTTCACTCCTCTTCAACAATTCCTTTGGATGACCCTACTTTACTGTTCACCAATGCAGGTATGAATCAGTTTAAGCCAATATTTTTAGGATCAGTAGATCCCAACTCTGATATGAGTCAATATGTAAGGGTTGTCAACACTCAAAAATGTATACGAGCTGGTGGAAAACATAATGACTTAGATGATGTCGGAAAAGATGTCTACCACCATACATTTTTTGAAATGATGGGTAATTGGTCTTTTGGTGACTATTTCAAAAAAGAAATATGTGCTTGGGCTTGGGAACTTCTTACTCATGTATATAAATTATCGGGAGATAGATTATATGTAACATATTTTGGGGGTGATAAAGCATCAGGTCTTGAACCAGATTTGGAATGCAAAAATATCTGGATGAATTTGGGTGTTCCAGAGTCTCATATTTTACCCGGTAGCATGAAAGATAATTTCTGGGAAATGGGTGAAACAGGACCATGTGGACCTTGTTCTGAGCTTCATTATGATAGAATTGGTGGACGAGATGCTGCTCATCTTGTCAATATGGATGATCCAGATGTTTTAGAAATTTGGAATTTAGTTTTCATACAATTCAATAGAGAAACTGATGGATCTTTAAAATTTTTGCCCAAAAAACATATTGATTGTGGGTTAGGATTAGAAAGATTAGTTTCTGTCATTCAAAACAAAAGAGCAAATTATGATACTGATTTTTTTATGCCTATATTTAAAGCAATTGAAAATGGCACCAAAGTTAGACCATATACTGGTAAAGTTGGCTCAGAAGATTCAGATGGAATTGATATGGCATACCGTGTATTAGCTGACCATGCCCGTACATTAACAATTGCATTATCCGATGGGGGTCATCCAGACAATACAGGTAGAGGTTATGTTCTTCGTAGAATTTTGAGGAGAGCTGTACGCTTTGCGTCAGAAAAACTAAATGCAAAGCCTGGATTTTTTGCTTCATTAGTTCATACTGTCGTGTTGCTATTAGGTGACGTATTCCCGGAAATCACAAAGGATCCCGAATCAATAGTACATATAATTAATGAGGAAGAAATACAATTTTTGAAAACCCTTTCTCGTGGACGTAATTTGCTTAATAGAACAATAGAAAAACTTGGTGATTCCACTACAATTCCTGGTGATGTTGCTTGGCGTATGTATGATACATACGGTTTCCCAATAGACTTAACACAACTAATGTGTGAAGAAAAGAATTTAGCCATTGATATGGATGGTTATGAGGCAGCAAAAAAAGAATCTCAATTGACATCTCAAGGAAAATCTTTAGGACAGGAAGACTTATTGGCACTAGATATTCATGCTATTAGTCATTTACAAGAAAGTGGATTTCCTATTACAGATGATTCTCCTAAGTACAACTATGTTCCATCATCAACTGATAAAGATGCTAAATATAGT
The DNA here is from genome assembly GCA_027564475.1 of Doxocopa laurentia. Lineage (NCBI taxonomy): Eukaryota > Metazoa > Arthropoda > Insecta > Lepidoptera > Nymphalidae > Doxocopa > Doxocopa laurentia. Next base: position 2,489,098 of record JAOPTZ010000003.1, on the reverse strand, counting down.
TTTGTTCCATGCACTGCAAAAGTTTTAGCTTTACGTAGAGAAAAACAATTTGTAAATGAGGTTACCAGTGGTCAAGAATGTGGTGTTATTTTGGATCGCACAAGCTTTTATGCTGAGCAAGGAGGTCAAATATTCGATGAAGGTTACATGGTAAAAACAGGTGATGATAGTGTAGAATTTACAGTTAAAAATGTACAAGTAAAAGGTGGATATATTCTTCACACAGGGAAAATCGAAGGTGTGCTTAAAATTGGAGACACCGTTACTTTGCACATTGATACAGAAAGACGAAGACTTGTTATGAATAATCACACTGGTACTCATATACTTAATAATGTACTGAGAAAAGTTCTCGGGAATGATTCTGATCAACGTGGGTCTCTTGTTATGCCAGATCGCCTTAGGTTTGACTTTACCAATAAAGGGCCCATGACAGTCAAACAAATAAAAGATACAGAAGATGAAATAAAATCAATTATATGTGAAAATAAGCCTGTTTACGCAAAACATACAAGTTTAAGTGAGGCTAAAAAAATTAAAGGCCTTCGTGCTATGTTTGATGAACATTACCCAGATCCGGTTCGCGTAGTTTCTGTTGGTATACCAGTAGAGGAGTTGGAGAAAAATCCTGAAGGATCAACAGGCTTCGAAACTTCGGTTGAATTTTGTGGTGGCTCTCACTTGCACCAAACTGGACATATTGGGGATTATGTTATTGTCAGTGAGGAAGGTATAGCTAAAGGTATTCGAAGAATTGTTGCCCTGACTGGTCCAGAGGCTTTAAAAGCTATCAACAAACTGAGTATTTTAGAAAATGAAGTAAATAGTATTGCTAATTATATCAAAGATCAAGATGTTAATATTAATCAAAAAGAAATCGTTAAAAAAATTGTTGAACTCACCAATGATATTTCTCAGGCCCAGATATCATATTGGAAAAAAGACGAATTACGAACAATGCTAAAGAATTTAAAGAAACAGTTGGATGATAAAGAAAGGGCTTCTAAGGCAATGACTATAAATTTGGTAATTGAAAAAGCTAAGGAATTATGCTTAGACGAAAAATGTTCGAACATAATTGTGGAAGAATTAAAGGCCTACAGTAACACAAAAGCATTAGATGGTGCCCTGAAACAAGTAAAACAACTTCAACCTAATGCTGCTGCGATGTTTTTCTCTGTCGATGAAGAGTCTAAGAAAATATTCTGTTTGACAGCTGTTCCTAAATCGCTCATCGAAAGAAGCTTATTAGCTTCGGAATGGATTCAATCCATTGTACCAATTATCGGAGGAAAAGGCGGTGGAAAAGCAGAATCAGCTCAAGCTTCTGGAAACAATATAAATGGCTTAAACGACGCTATTAAAATCGCAAGGGAATTTGCCCAGTCAAAATTATCTTAAATACTTGATGCAATTATTTGTTTGCTTTTTTTTCTCATTTTTAATTCATTGCTATACTGCATGGTTTATTTATGAATGTAATTTATTTGGCAGGAATAATTGTACGAATTATATTTTAAAAATTACCTTTCATTTAATTATATCTGTGTGAATATATTTTTTTTGTTTTTATTAAAATACACTATCGTTATTAATAAAACGTTATTTTTTATGAACTCATAATAGCTTAAGCAATTCGTAGAATATCTTATATATTTAAACATATTTCGCAATATTTGACAAGTTTGTATAAGTCCCGGGTTCAAATCCGGTCCGATTATATTTTACAACTTTTTTTTTATATTATTTATTAACTACGTATTATGTTAATATAATTTTTTAACTACGTATTATGTCAAAATAGCTCGGTCATCAAGATATTTCTATTAAATAGACGTCAAATCTTTGTAATCCTTTATACTTAAAAAATAAATATCTGGTAGACCGCGCTTTGCTTGTTATTTTTTTTGTAAAATACTTAACACATATGGGATTATACATTATAAAATAATTTTAAAAAAATGTTAAACGTTAATGAGACTGGATTTAAACCTGGTTCTTCTTGTCTTAATATCACCCACAAACATTTTTGCTTTATTTTTTTAACTTTATTTATTAAATATTCTTTTTATATATTTTATAAGTAAGTAGTATTTTACCAGAAAATACCGAGCAAAGCTCGTTCAGCCAGTCATTATATGTATATTTGTATAAGCTCGTTTAAATATATAAGATACTACTTCGGATATTAAATTGATATAATTTTCAGATGGCATATCGCCATCATTGAACGTTATGTTATTGACATAAGCAATAGTTAGTATAAAACAAAGTCGCTTTCTTTGTCCCTATGTCCCTTTATATGCTTAAATCTTTAAAACTACGCAACGGATTTTAATGCGTTTTTTTGTTAATAGAGTAGAGAAATACTGTAATATTAGAGGTTTATAAAGTAATGTCTTACATAATTGCAAACGCTAGCTGAACCCTACGAGATTTCTCATAATAATGTACTAAGTATTTGTAGACCTTGAAAAGGTCTACAGAAAACTCCGCGATGGTATATGTCTATCTCTTATTTATATCCCACAATAGCATTTTTTTGACATTTACTTTTTACTTAAAATAATGGCTGACTTTCCTTATACAATAAAGTACTTTAAATACATTGTTGATTTAATATAGATCAATATGGCCGTTTACAGCATGTAATTTAAACGAATATTTTCGAAGATATTACAGATTTAAAATGTAAGTATAATATAAAATAACACCCGAAGCGAAGGCGGGTCGCTAGTTTAAATAAAGTTAATTTTAATGCATTAATTTGAATATAGGAAGCTTTTCAAATTATATTTAATGAATAGCGTAGTTCTCGGTAGTACTTTTTTGCAGATTAGTCTCTTAAATATATATAAATTATGAAATTAAAATATGTCCTTGCATCTACACAACTTGAGCTTCATCCTACTAGAAAGACACATTGTTAAACACTTCTTAATTCTATCACCTTGGTTTCATTTGTATCAAGGTCATTTAATTGTTACCAGGGTGAGCGTGTAAAAGGTGCCTCAGTTCAACTTTCAACAAACTAGTTACTTGTCCAAGGTCTTTCACTTGGAAAAGTATCTACTGGTTTTATTCGATTAAATTAAAAAAAATAGTTCAATGAAGGAAAGTTTTAATTACAGTATTTAAAAGGTTTAATTAGAAACGTGTTCTATGTCACTATGAAAATGAATTGGAATGTTTGACTTACTCTTCAGCTCATAAGGCTAGGAAATTGGAATAAAAAATAATGAAATCAAATACATTTTAAATTTTTATTGAACTTTATAGACGAACTTTATAAATATAGTTCAAACAAAATATATCTTATATAATTGCAATAATAATCTAATGATATCTACACAATAAAATTATTGTTTAATAAACAAATATTCATAAAAGTATTTGGTTGGTCTTTTTACGACGGCACCAATCCCATTGAACAAAACCTCTGATGGAGGTTGGTGCATTTAAATTAGATTTAATAATAATTTACAATATTCTACTCGTGCTAATAGCAAAATCACTCCTGGCCAAACCCTTCAGTTTCTTCGATAGCGTAGTTTAATTTCTCACATAATTGTTCGTAGCTCTTGTAAGGCGGTAAATCGAGGCGATTGAAACATGTGTGTGACCGCGGAAGCCATGTGTCCTTACCGACCTGGATTTAAGACATATATAACTATTTGGACATTTTTTTAAAGCAAAAAAAATTGTCATGAATGATACAATACCTTTTCTATACAGAATCGTTGTGGTCCATTAGAACCCATGAGTTCAGCGAATCCACCGACAGGCACTCTACATGTCCCCGTTACGAATTGAAGTAATCTAGCTCGCTTCTCGTTATCCATTTGCCGGACGAACTGAAATTATACAAAAATAACACTTGAATAACGCTACACACTCAACGGGCCCACTAAGATATTATTCACACACACACATTCCCTACACCCAGACCGGACACATGATTGTATAAAATCCGCGACCTGTGACGGATAAGGCAGGCTTGCTAGCACTGCCACAACGTTCTCAAATTAGGCAAACTATATTTAAATGACACGAAAATGACAAACACAGTTGTGCCTGTAATATACAGATGCTTGCAGTCTGGGGAAGAGGACCGGGTTTATGTTGGGTTCCATGTGAAGACCAACATATACCAACCTGCCAGAACCAGGCGACCTGCTTGCTGGTGCGAGTGTAATGCCGGTAGATGGTATTCCGCTGCCAGTCGTCTACGTCCACCTCTTGCATCCCGCACAGCATCAGTTCCAGCTCGCGCTCGTCGAAGTACTTCAGCCACTCCAACGGCACTACCTACGTGTTCCATCCATAGGGTTATTATACATAGAATGGGCATAGGCAAGTCTATGTAAGTATTGTTGTAAACTGTAGAATTTGGTAATAGAGTTATTTTAAAATGGTGGATAATTTTAATAAATTTATTTTTAATCTTTATCGAATTAATAGTCACAAGAAACAAAGAGAGAGATAGGGTGCCACATTTGCTTTCTCTTTTTTTTATGGGCAGATTTTAGGCTGGCTACACCCCCCACCCTCCCTACTCTAGTATGTACTCTATGGTTCCAACATATTGTATAGCGATCAATTTATAATTATAATAATATTAAACTGTATACCTCATTAAACCCGTCAAGGAATGCAATCGTTTGTTCCTCAATCCCTCGAGTCATCCTCCATTGTGTAACTAATTGTAAATATTGCTCTTTGTTAGCCTGAAAGAAAAAATAATGTTAAACGTGAAATTCATAGAAAATAAGGAGATACAAAGGCAATTAATTGTGACATTAAAAAAAAAATCTAAGTTGTGGGTTAATTAAAAAATAAAATATAATTTTTCATATCTTACTTCAGTAACACGTTCCTTATCACCGGATGGTTTCAGTTCGTGATGTATAACTTGACCTAAAACCTCAAAATCTACACTAAACCACATTTCAAGGCCACACTCGTCAATATTGTTGTCTTTGATCCAAACCAAAGAGTTATAAAATTCGGGATCGATAGACTCTATATCCTTCATGGTCAGTTTTTTATTCAACATTCTTTTATAGAAGGGCATAGTGAAACCGGAATAAATAAATCTACCATGATAAAGAGCCATTGCTATAAATCTTCCTATAAATTTAAAATAAAGCAGGTGATCTGGGTTAACATAACTGGCAGGATTTATTTGTAGACTGTAGTTGTTTTTGTTTGCGTATTCAAAAAGGCAGTACATTGGGTTGAGAACTTCGTGCGATAGTAAGAAAAACCATTCGCGACTGACGCCTCCGTAATCTAAGCCTTCTTCACCGCGGAATATTATATACAGCCTTCTTCGAAGTTCGTACGCAGGTAGCCTCATGATCTGGAATACAAACAAACCTTTTTATGACAATGTAGATTTACACAATATATCTGTATAATTATATATATGTGCTAGGATGAGTCAAAACAGTCTACTATACCATTTTTCTTTAAAGCCCTCATTCTTAATATCTTCAGAGTATCGAAAAATGAAGCTTGTGAAAATTAGAGCACCTGATTTTTATATTTAAAGAGTTTTTTAGAGTTTACACGAGTCACGGTCTACACGAGTTTCAAACTTTAAAACTAGTCAGTTTATCGAAAAATCATAGAATAAATTTTTAAAGTAGATTTTCTCTTAACCAGCCTTATATATAATTATATAGTTTAGTTTTGTATGTTATTTAGTTAGTTATTGTATTGAGAAAACACTAATAAGCTTACAGTATAAATAATTTACCTGATGATAGGAATCCTCAAAGAGAGTCTGTCGAGACAACGTAATTTTAATGTGACTTGGTAAGGCGTTACTTTGGCAGAGATATCTAAATTGACTAAGTTTCCATCTGAAGGAGCGTTCGTAAGCCCTGGGCACTCCGTAAGCGCCTTGAGGGCCTTTGGGCGCGCCGGGTCTCGGGTCCTGGAATGTGGTGGTCCGTGTGTTGTGGTCCACGAAGTACCGCGTGCCCTCTTCCGTGAATCTAATCTCCCAACCGGGCGGTAAGGCTTCTTCCAACGCGCTGATCTCTTGTCCCTATACAAATAATATTTTTAATTCCTTTGAAGTTCTAATTTCATTAACCCTGTAATTTGACAGTAGTTTTAGAAATAACAAAGGATTTTACAGACGAATAAAAGGCTTACGCAGATGATACTTTTCTATATTTGAATTCCCGAATATTTGTAAAAATGTATTCTTCTTCTTATATCTAGATTCCAGTCTATATATTGATTGTAAAAAAAAAACTAAACTTGTAACAATTTTTGAAACAAGTTTCCTTGTTAGCTTTGGTTGGATGAAGTCGGCTTCCGTAGTTTTAAAGAGTACTGTTTTTAAATCAAACAATAGCTTGAGCCAATTCATTCAAACAAAGAAATAGCCAGGCGTGACAAATGGTTAGGCATAAATCTTGAGAACCTTGACCCAAAAAAAAAAGTTTAGCGCCGAGACGGATTGCGTCGGACATCTGATATTTGGTTAGCAATATATTCAAGCCCAAGGATGGGACGGTATTTATAGTATGGGCGTGAATTCATGCCCGCTATTATCAATGGGTTAAGCGCACCTGCGTGCGTGGATCCTCCCACTGCGTGGTGCGGTTCTTGTGGTTGACGAAGTAGACGCGGCCGTCGGGCTGCACGCGACGCTCCCAGCCGGCCGGCAGAGCGCCCAGCGCTTCCTCGGCCGCGCTCACAGACGCCGACACTGACGGCGCACCCGCTCCCGCCCCCGCGCCCGCTGCCACTGCCGCACCTGCACCCGCTCCTAGCGCGCTACTCGTACCGCTGCCACCTGTCATTAAATGGTCAATGTCTTTATATATACTTCATTCCAATAAAAATATTTATAAATTTTCGTACTACTGAGGAATATGACATGAATTAATGTTATTTGTTTTCCAGTCATTCAATATTATAATAAATGTTTTTCTTTGCAAGAGATAAATATAAATAATAATTTTCATAAAATTTTAACAATAAACATCAAATAAACTAATACAACTGTGATAAGCAAAAGGAGTATAATTATTTTAGAAAATCCATTGCTAGCCCATTGTTTGTAATGTCAATAAAATATAACTTCTTTAAAAAGAAGACTGACTTCAAACAAAGAACTATTCTAAAATTATTTTTTTAGTGAATCTAAATTCATTCATCCATTTGTCTCATTGAATCGTATTGGAAATTCGAGTCTTGTTGGAAGGTAATTCAATTGGAATTGGTAGTTTTTCATACTTTTCTCATGGATCCCGTTGTCAGAATTAGACCAAATTAAAATGGGACCAAATGACAAGCAATACCTTTCAAATAAAAAAAAATCAACAAAATCGGTCCACCCAATCCAAAGTTCTGAGGTAACAAACATTAAAAAAATAGTCGAATTGAGTACCTCCTTTTTTTTGAAGTCGGTCAAAAATAAAATGAGACATTAAATTATAACTACATAAATATAAGTTATATGTTGAAGCATAACAGCAACTATGACCTCACAATCTATGACCTTTTCATAAATATATATAAAAGTTTACAAATATCACATAATTAGTTATGAATCAAATATTTTATACATTGCTAAAATACTTTACCTTATCAACACAAAATGGATAATTTTTGTACTCAGTTTATCAATTTAGAGATAAACTGATAAAACTGTTTTCAGATAAATATATATTTATGAAAAGTGCTGATTTCTGTTCTATTTAGTTCTTTATTAATATTATTATTATTTATTATATTTCAATTCAATGCATGCACATATACACAATAGTGTATTGTAAACAGGATGTAAATATATTTATTATTTGTACATCCAGCAGGTGTATATAAATAAATGTTTAGTATTTCAGTTTCATTTGAAATATTGTATGTTAAATGGAAATTGTCAGTTATTTTTTTTATAATTTAAATCCCATGACAAGTCTATTATTATGTTCTTGTAAAATATGGTATACTACAAAATTTTGTATATGAATCAATAAGGAAAAACATTAAATACTCATTTATCCTCTTCCAATAACTGGTTTTTTTGTAATATTTAGGTAAATTGCATGTGATCCTTTGATTATTGACAAAACAATAAATTACTTTTGCAATTTTTTTTTTGTAAGCAAAAAATGAGAATATATAAGAAAAAAAAAGTAACAAGCTATGCCTGATAAGCTAGAAATATGGATGCTGGAAAGCGAGAACGTAGTCCACTAGTTAGATAAATCAGTTTAAAAAAAATTTGCATTTGGGAAAATAACAAGCCATTCCAAAATACAAATATTTGATAAGCGTAAGGTAATACATTCACTCGATAGGATTATTCAAAAGTATTTAAGTATATTAGTTGCGGTAAATATCTTTATATTTCTGTACGACAATGTTTTCCCTTTCCGGCGTGGAATTATGATAATCTAACCTGGGGGAGGATCGTGATCGGCATCAGGCGGGCCGGGGAGCGGGTGCTGTGGCGGGTGTGGCGGCTGTGGCGGCGGGTAGAGGAAGCGTTGGTTCCCCTGTGCGACCACGTGACGGCGTTCGCCGCGCCAGTGCTGGAAGCGCGCCAGGCGCTCCGTGTCGGGGCGCTGCCACGTGGTGGTGCGCGTGTTGTGGTCCACGTAGTACACGCGGCCGCGCGCATCGCGCCGCACCTCCCAACCCGGCGACAGCGGCTGCGGGCGCTCCCACGACGTCGATCGCGAGTTGTGATCCACATAGTACCTGCAATATTACATATCCTGTCATTGTTATATGATTTACTTGTAATCCTTCTTCATTTTAGCAATTTTCTGTAAATTTAATAGTGCTTAAATTCCCTTGGCTACCAGCTTAGCTAGGTTTTCTGAGTGATTTAAAACTGCCATTCAAGACCGTAAGAGACTGACTCAATCACTCAATAAAATTAACATAGTCCAACTCGAAAATCGGATACACAACCATCTGATTAAAAGGCAGGCTTGCTACAACTATGCTACTACATTACATACACATAATTATATGCAAAGTTGAAATGTTCAAAAATAATTGTTGGGAACTAAGAATCATTCAGTCACATATTTAACATTACTTATTCAACTTTATAAAATGATTGATGTGAAATTGCATTTGAATGAGTACAAAAATGACTCACCGTCTTCCATAGACATCATATCTCATTTCCCATCCTGGTGGTAGAGGTTCTTCAGCAGATGAAGCAGAAGCTGTTGTGGAAGCTGGAGTGGGTGGAGCTGGGTGGTGCGTCGTGTGAGGAGTGGGCGCGGCCGGCGACTCTTCCTGGCGTGAAGGACCCGCAGCAGTTTCCATTGCATTTGTAGGAACAGCACCATTACTGAGAGGAGGCGGCCCTGGTGGTGGCTGATGGATTCAAATATTATTGTTTTTTTATAATTAATGTTATGTAAGTAAAATTATAAAATACGAAAATTTATTTCATACTCTTAATGTACGTAGTTGCACCACAGATCTCTGATTGTTCTCAATATTATTTCTTAATCTTATTCTTGCTCTAACACCTTCATTAAGAGGGGAACGAGAATTGGCAGATTCTGCAATTACTTCGTGTGACTGACTTAAAATGGCAGGATCTAATCTTAAGCCATCTAAAAGTAGCACTAGCTCGGCTGCTTTAACTACTGTATTTGCATTAGCAGTATTATCCTGAGAAACAGTCTTCATCAAATCTACAATGACAAAAAAAGTGCATTAGAAAATAGTTCTTATTTAAGATTATATTTATATATATATATATGTGTGTTATAAAAATTTATTTAAGATATGTGTAAAATATACCAAGACTTAATTCCACATTTTCACATTTTCCATTAAAATAAAGAAGAATTGTTATCAAGTTTATTTTCTTTTCTCCGATGATATGATCCTTTCTAAAACTATGGTGGTCGGCTAATCGAAATACTAATTGTGATAAGGGAGTGACCAAAACTGTAAATTCTTCCTTCCATTTTGGATGTAGTGTATTTTTTAAGACTTCAGTTCTTCTAAAAATTTTATCATCTATTATGAGTTGTAAATAAGGATTTGGTTTAAACAGTCCAGAGTTTCGGATACTTGCCGATTCAACTGCAAAATAAAATTTTTAAATACAGTATATACAATAAAACCTTAAATATTATTAATAATTTAATCATTATTGTTAATAATTAGTAATAACATTTTACTTCATTCTTTTTAGATGTTATATGTTCCTTCTCAATATTTATTGTTTGACAATTGACAGAATACTAGCTAGTAGCTTCATGCACTTTAACATATCAATTTTAATATCTTTGTAACTTTTACCAACGTTTTTGGAGTACTATAAGTAGATTGCTTTTACTTCATTTATTTTTTTACTACTTTCATTTAAAATTGTGATCCATACCTGTTAAACTGAGTTGATGATATGTGGATAGAGAAATCGGAGAAGTAAGTGTTGTAATGCTTTCGGTCATAGTGAATTATTATTTCATAATGCTTTATTTCTGGACAACTAAATTTTCCACATCATAATCTGTAAATAAATAATTATTACATACATATAATTCTATTATCTAATTGTATGAATTCTAAATAAACTTTGTGACAAAGTAATACTTTATGATAAACGAACTTACTTAATTAAGAATACAAAATATGGAATATCTTTTTATTGAAATACTTTAGTGTGCTCAATATATTATTTTATCTTGAGATAAGAAGTAAAGTGTACTTAGTATACTACTATAACTTTTAATTCACTACTGTTTTATGCATGCTTCATAAAGCAACCAAAGATCATAATAAGAACATAATGATAAGTTGTTTTGAATGATAATAAAATTCATTATTGAATGTTGCTTCTTAAATTAATTAATCATACACTCTCTAAGTACACTGGTTTCGTATAAATTTAATTAATCAAATATTCAACGAAATACATCGTGAAGGGGAAGGCTAAAAGTCAAAAATAGGCGTTAAAGAGAAAAAGTATTAAATGATGTCTTAACTATTCAGTTAGCACTACGTAAACACATTCGCAAACAATAACTTCCTAGAATACTTATATATTATTGTACATGTATAGAGTGAAGGTGTTACAATTTTAATTTAATTAATAAATATTTACCAATTTCTAATAATGCCAATGCAAGCAAATTCTTCAGATTAGGTCATTATCGTTTTTTCTTATCTCACTGAAGTCTGAAAGGAAATAGACTTTAGATTTACTTGTCAATACACAATGGCCAAATATGCGAAAAACAACAACTTTGGTTACTGATGCATCACAAATTGTTTATTAAATATAAAAGAAGCGCGAGAGAAGTATCGCAAAATATTTATATAAACTTCGCAGCAGTTATAAACAAAATAATTCTGAAAATAATTAGTCACAAGTTAATAATTACCACAGACACTTTTTAAACAACTTGCTAGCACCAACAAAACAGATAATTTAAATTATAATCAGTGTTGCTACCACGGGTTGTGAAACAAGCTGTCATCAGCAAATATAATATTATTCTTTAAAAGACAAGCTTAATGCAAATTATAATATGATCTAAACTGAATTATTTCATCCAAATTGAATTGATAAATTTTGTTATGGAAATCCTGAATATACAAAAACACCCAAGAGTTTTGCTATTAAAACACCGCTATCTAATGAGGAATGATACCTAGAATATATACGTACCCCATTAGTTATCATTATCATATCATCATTATAATAAAAGAAAAAGAACACATAAACCATGTACTATAAAGTGGTTACGGTATTCATTCACATGTGGCACATTTTTTGTTGTGAAATGTTTATTTAAATTGTGAAGTAACTAATAGTTGTCATAAAATATATAAGTAAAAACATATTTAATAATTTTAAAAACAAAACGTTGAGATCCATAATTAATAGTAATTTGATAATTAAATTGGTTTTTTTTTCTGGCTGTGGTAAGATGTTCTAGCTTATATTAGTCTGTTGTTGTAA
>JAOPTZ010000003.1:2437384-2455262 GCA_027564475.1 Doxocopa laurentia | reverse complement strand
TAATACCAGTTATTTTTGACTTTTTAGAGCCTTTTTTTTTGAAGTTGGTCTTTTATTTTGTCAAATTTATTTTTTATATGAGAAGCATATAGACCATAACCCAGACTGGTCCAATGTGGGTTGGCAGATAATGAAAATCATAATGTATCAGAAATTGATTATGTCCTTTATTTTATGTTTATTTGTGTTCTTCATAAAAACAAAATCAAGCTATAACTGTATCTATTGACCCCAGATTAGTCACATTTACTTTATATTGTCGAATGTGTGTAATTGCATTTAGTTTTTCTTCTATAAATAAAGCCATTCAAATCATACAACATAACCTCTATCAACACATATATTAAAATATAGAAAGAAAATTAACGATAGTCTAATACAGTAAAGGAATGTTTTTTGTAGGTAAGACAGAAGTAGTGGAATTTTTAATTAAGAATGGAGCAAAGATAGATGTTCAAGATGCAGATGGAAAGACGGCACTTCATAAAGCTGCAGAATACAACCACCACTGTCTAATCAATATATTACTTAATGCTTGTCCTGAATTAAAATATGTAAAAGATAATAAAAATAAAATGGCAATTTAATTAAAACAATTATATGAGTGAAGATTCTTTATCTTCTATAACATATAAACTACTTTACAGAATCTATTTCTTTTTAATATTTTACACATATATATATATATATCTAAGTGTATAATGTATAGTTTATTTTAATCAAATTTGTACATTTAATATACAATAAAATAATCGCCATTTTCATGGTTAAGTTGATCTTGAATGATTTAAATTAATATGGAAAGTTTTGTAGTATGTTCAAATGCGGTAGTTTTGTACATATTTGATTGAAATAAATATTCATAGTTATTTAATGTAATTAAACATTTTGAATATGTATGTAAAAAGAAACAATCAAATTATTTATTGTATTTCCAATCCTATAAGGGAAAATCTAATGACATTACCATTTATTGCTAGTTAAATTTTAAATTGTATCAAATAATTGATTTTTCTATATGAATGAATGAATATTTATTCAAAAAATCTATATTATTTATTATATTAAATAAGTTACACTATATTATTCTCTAATCATCACAAACAAGTGATTTGAGATCAAAATCAATTTGTAAAAGATTATTTGAATAAATACTTATAATATTACAAATGTTTATATTTAATGAGAAAAATGATTTATATCACTAGATGTAGTTTTCATAAAATAATCGTTTATATTTTCACTAATCTACACCTTTATATTATTAGACATTTTATCTTGATTAAATAAAAATATGTAAAAAAGTGTTTAATTTTTTTTCCACATTTTAATCCATTTGAAAAGGGAAGTCGTAGTGTTGCCCAATGTGTTTTTACATGAGTGAGTGCGAATGGCCAATAAATAATATAAGTGGAAAGATGAGATCCTTACTTTTCCTACTCTAATCAAAAGAAACAATATGAGAAGGATAGGGCACCTCATTAGCTTTCTCTATTTTCGATGGACACATTTTAGGCTGTCTTCACTACTCTAGTATAGCATCTCTATTGTTTTCAATGTAAAACTAGATTAGAAAAATTAATTCAGCGTAAACAAAAGCTAAGAATGATAAAGATCAAAAGTTAATTAACGTTATTTAAAAATATATACAAGCTTTTTTATACTACCTACCTATAACTTGGTAAAACCTTAGTGATAGTATAATTACAGGTTAAGCCTTTAAATGAAAATAAAAATAATACTGTAACTTTATATCTAATACCTCTACTAATCTTTTTAATTATTTATGCTTATTAACATTTAGACATTGAATCCATTAATTCTGAAAAAAGGCTAACTTTTTTCAGAATTTCTAGTTTCTAATACAACACCACTACATAATATATCTTATATATTGAAAAAAATAATTGTACAATTTATTTCATAATTCAGTAACGCTTGCCACATCAATACTGCATCAATGAAATTGTTCGAATAAATTCTTTGTTTAATGGCTTTTAGTTGTGCTTTTAGGGCACAAATTATTTTGCCAATGTCGCGTAGGATGGAGAAGACACGAAGGAGAATTAAATTGTTCTCATTTCTTATTAAGCTGTCAATTGTCAAATCTTTCGTATACGTCACAATCAGGGTTACATTATTTAGTTGTAACTTTTAATAATTTTGCCCCAATTTTATTAATTATACTAATTATCGTTATTTACGATCTATATCTAACATATAAATCTGTTTTTTTTTAATTTGTCTAATAAGTAAAATATGTTATGCAGGATAAGAACAATATTTACACATCTTAACTTACCCCGTTATATATTACCTATATGTAGTAGTAAACTAGGAAACGCTTTTTAATAAATAATTAATTTTATGCAGAATTTTTGATTACAAACAGTTTTCAATTTACAGCACTATGTACTCGATATTGTTTTTTTTTAATATGGAGGTTGTAAACCGTAATGTACTTAATGACTAAATAAAATGATGGAGGTAAGTCTGAGAACCTAAATAGCTCTTATAGAATCAATTTTTAGAGATCGGAGCTGACAATGCCTTAGTACAAAACCTTCATTTATAAAATACCATTACCAATTTTTTTTTACTTTTTTACTTCAGCTGCATGCATTAGAATAGCTCCTCGAACTGCGGCAGGACCACATTGTTATTCGATGTTACGAAAAACAACTTCTGATATTAAATAAAGAATAGAAAATCGGAACCGGTCAATAGATATAAGATTGTAGTGTATCGGCCTGTGCATTCCATATAGAAATATGTCATTAAAAACAAAAAGAAAATATTTTTTTATATCCACATGCAATCTTTACTGCTAGTAAAAAAATTGGACAATTTATTTACATAGTGTTATTATCACTGTTATATTTAATTTATACAACACATGCTACAAAGTTTTTTCATACCACAAATAACATTTATATATATATATATATATATATAAGATTATACGATTCTAAGAAAGAAAAACTTTTATATGGGCACACTGAAAGTTTTGCATTCAAATGCACCAAAAATGATTCAATCAAATGAAAAATATTAAAAACGAAAAGGACTTTTAAAAACTATAAACCTAATAATTTGGAATGCAAAATATCAATGTGACCTACATATTAGTGATTTCAATAAACATAAATCAAAAATGGCGAAGGTATTTCTATCCTCCCATTAACACAAGTATATAATCTAAATAAAAATAACTTATATTTATAGATTTTTTTGCAAGTCTTCATCTACTAACTAACTAACTATGAGAATAGACACATACTGTATATATTTATTACAACCTATATAGATTTTTTGACTAACAAGTAGTTTTTTCCTAACATTCATTTAATACATAAAAATGTGACAAGTATGCTTATATTAGTTTTTTTTTAAAATAAAACATTAAATTATTCATCATCCTCAAACATAAGATATCTTTTCAAGCTCTTAGGTATGGGCAAAGAATTGATGTAAGAAAGCATCCTTGTCTCAACACGGTTACTTCTCACTTGTATCCTACAAATTTCTAATAAACTAAGGGGGTCCCTACAAGCTTGTTGCACCCATAGCTGTGTTGTCTCATCTTCCTCGAAAACATAATTTGGATTAGGGATAGGATAATGGTGTCCAGCTTTCAAAAGGAGTTTTGCAAAATTTATAGTTCGTCTTCTGCTGGCCAATGATAAATTATCGAAGCCACGTGCACTCATACTGCACTTGTTCACATCAGCGCCGTGGCGTATCAACATAATTGTTGGATGATCTCTGAAACAGCAATTATGTCTTATAACACATAATTCTAATTTTTTTTCTATATTGGCAATAAACATTATTAATATTATTAGTTATAATAAACCAATAAATATTTACTCATAAAACAGCAGTGCTCTGTTTAGTGGTGTTTCTCCAGCCAGAGCAGTAGAATCCAAATCTATTCCATACTCCAATAAGCAAAGAAAAAATTCATCAAAAATCCTTGAGTTGGATATGCTCTCCACGGCTATGTGCAGTGCACTCGCCCCAGTTATGCTGTTACATGAATTAACATTGGCACCTGTAAAAAAGTTAATATTTAAAATTCTGTAGCAAAACTTAAACATTTGACAGTTGAAAACTTTAATTTGTTTGACTTTTAATCAAACAATAAATAATTGCTGAATTTACTACACCACCAACCATATCTGCAACACTAGAGTGCTCATAGGTGCGTTGCCGGACTTTTAGGAATTTGTACGCTCTTGTCTTGATGGCTTAATTTTCTTATGAACATTTAGCTAATGTGACATTGTGGTATCCCAGAGAGGGTAAAAGGAAAAGGGGCAGACTGCAGAAAAGTTGGACTGATGATATCAGGAAAGTGGCAGGAGTTATGTGGAACTAAGTGGCTCAACATAGAAAAGAATGGAATAGGTTTGGGGAGGCCCTTTCCGATTGGTACACAGACTTACAAAAAAAAATGTTTTGTCCCGAATTATGGCCAGGAAAAATAAAGATAACTTGGTGACTAATAATTTGTTATTTGTGAAATGATATTAAATACTATATTATAAATTAATCAAATGAATTTAGTATATGGTTTAGTAAATGAATTTAGTATATCTCTTACCATTTTCCAAAAGTATTCGAGCAATTGCAGGTTGAGACAATCTAGCCGACAGCAATAATGGAGTATCACCACTTTCATTGTGCAAATTCATACTCCCACCCATTTTTATAAGAAGTTTTAAAATCCCTTCCTGAAATTACGCAAATGGTTAATATGCACTCATTTGTAAGGAGTTAATACTATTATTATATGTCCAATAAATTTATTTATCTACTAATCAACTTTAGCAATACTTCTTTTGGCGCGGTAGGAAAAATTATAAGCGTAAATTTTTACGATTTGCACCAACACCATGAAGTTAACTAATAACATTTTATTTAGTGACGTACAAATATTTTTTGTGGTATTTAAATAAAATTTATTTAACTAAATAATGCGTAACAAATTATGATCAAACTTTCTTTACAAATATTTAATACCTTTTTTTATATTATTAGTGTCGATTTGTCTATAAACAGGATAATTTTTTAGTAAAATTTATATCTTGTTACTCCAAAGAAGTATAACTTCTTACATGCGAAAATATTTACGCTAATTTTATTTACATTAATTATTTATGTGTTCATTAATTATTTAAGTTCACACAGAAACACTTTTTGTTTGTTTCTTAATTTACCTGTTCAGTAACAACTGCATTGTGCAAAAGTCTATGTGAATGTGTAATTCGGGCGCCTGCTTGTAAAAGCACCTCAACAATTTTAATACGTCTTGACCATACTGCCTCACATAGTGGAGTGTACCCTGAAATAGCAACAATAAATAGCAACTCAATAGTTAAATAGAATCTAATATAGAACAAAATAATAAAGAAACTATATAATCTCAAAATTAGCTTACCATGTATCTGTTCTCCATTGACATTTGCACCGGCAGATATAAGAAATTTCACTACATTAATATGACCCCTTGCAGTAGCCAAGTATAATGGTGTGCGTTCACATATATCTCGTGCCTCTAAGTAAGCTCCATTACTTACAAGAACTTTAACCTTAAAAATATACATGATTTTTCAAATATGTAACCTTGTGATATTTTATTACAAAATATTTAATTAAATAAAATTAAAAAAAATTGCATAGCACTTTATTTAATTTTACCATTTCCAAATATCCTCTAGATGCAGCAAAATGTAAGGGGGTAATTTTTTCATGTGTTTTGTAGTTAACTTGACTACCAGAGGCCAAAAGTTGTGTCACTATTTCCTTATAATTCTTCATGACAGCTAAATGCAAAGATGTCAAGCCATCACCAGCTGCAATATCTACGTTACAACCTTAAATAAACAGAAAATTGATTATTTTTCAATAATAATACATAATATTACTATAATAATAATAATCAACGGACCAGCTTCCATAATTATCTTAACAATCCTTGAATGTCCCGATTCAACAGCATAATGCAAAGCAGTTCTCATAAAAGCATCTTGCTGGTCTATTCCATTTGTAGCTGTTGAAGCCTGGGCAATTGCACTGCCAGTAGATTCTAATATAGCTGCATACCATCTGCATATGAAGGAGTAATTTTTTTAATAATGTATATATTTAAACAAAATTGTACATACCTATAAGCAGGTGTATGAAACTGGTCAATATTGTTTCGATATAATATCATACAAAACATTATTAAAACCTTTAATAAATCAGCAATAATAATCATTTAATTAAATTAATGTAAAATAAATAATATAATTATTCTTATCCACTTTCTCATAATCTAGTAAATACATAATAAATTAATGGTATTTTTTTGTATTAAGTAGTAACTGTGTATTAAGATATAAGCCTTTAATTGTTAGAAAGCAATAAAATCAAAAAAAATTTAGTGTACCAAGAAGTTTCCAAACTATATTGCATTACTTGATTTATTTTACATCGGGCTTAATCTTTGTCAACCATGTTAACATTAAGTTTTAATAGTCTTCTCTCATTTTATTTATTAAATCAATTTATGAATGTTTGTCAAAAATTTCATGATTTAATAACACTTAGAAAACCTATTTCTAATTGGCCTAAAAACAATAAAAATAAAAATTAAAATTGAAAACATAAACAATAAACAATAATTGCCTAAAAACAGTTATGCAACAGGTTTTTGCGTAAAAAAAATCAGCACAGTTACAGGCATTTCACCTACATAATTACACTCTTAGGTAAAATAACTTTGAAATATAAAAAATAACAGTTTTTATGGAGTAACTGATTGAACCAACATACATATTTTTAATTTTGAAAAACATTGTTGTTAAAATGTCAATGGATACTCTCCACATTTTTTTTATACTATAAATGAGGTCAATTCATACATTATTTTAATAATAATCCCTTTAAATTTCATACTCACATATACATGGATGACCACGTTTCATCTTCAGTAGTAGTGGGGGCATCACTAACTCTCTCCTCATCCCACTCTAGTTCTGATTGTAATGATGAAACTAAAGATGTGGGAGTACCAGGTGATTTTAAGTTACACAACCTATTTTCTTCACCATTGGAACCATCACTATGTATAAAGACAAAATAGCCTTGATTTTTATCAGATTGCTCGCTATTTTGTAATGTATAATTAGTCTTTGAAGCGTTACTCTGAAATGATCTCTCGATTCGATTTTTAAACTTAGTTACTGTTTCTTCAGGAGATCCAGCATTCCATAGTTTCCTCTTTTGTAGCTTTGAATGAATCCTTTTAGAATAGTTTTGTGAATGCGTGTTTTGGGCACATGTTGATTTACAAGCATCAATCAACAATTGAACAACTTTTGTGTTACCTATATTTGCAGCTTCCCCAAGGCAAGTTTTTCCCTGTCTAGTTATTCTATTTGGATTTGCACCTGTGGGTTAAAAATAATAAAGATAAACAAAACTATTTTACATTTCATGTAGCTAATTTATTAACAGCCATTATATTAATAAAGTTTGTTTTCAACTACTACTTGTTTTTGTAAAGACACTGCACGAACACACAGAAACAGTTTGGTACATTTTACTAAACCGAAAAACCAAATAATTCAATTTCTATACATTCTATACTTTTTGACACACACAAGGCATGCGAAACAGAGCATTCAAAGCTGTGTTATAGAAAAATGGAAAACTAATAAATACCTTGTCGTAATAGTTCCGATAAAGAGTTACAGTCTCCATTAAGTATTGATTTATATAGCTTCTCTTCTAATGGGATATCCATCATTAACAAAATATTATGAACACTTAGTTTTTTAAATATAAATTTTTAGCTTTATATTTAGAGCAAACTCAGTTATTGTAAAATTAGACTGTTTTTAAAATTTGAGTCATTTTTATTTCGTAGAAAATTATAAGCATTCGTTCAATTACATACCCACGGCAACAAAATTCAAAGCTGATCCTGTAGTAAAGCAGAAACTATTCCTGAAATTTGATTGATCTGAAACTGAATATTGATCCCACAGAATAGCAATGTAACTGTCAATCACAAGTTAATAAATGATTTATTACCACCGTAAAAATAAATAGTACACCTAGTCAATTTCCCAATTACCTTAGTATTATATGAAATATAGGGAAAGATAAGAAGACGTAAAATTATTGGAAAAACTAAATTTTTTATGTATATGTTTGCAAAGAGAAACAAAGCATTCAATTTTATTTATAAGTGATGAAGATAGAAATATTAAAATCAAATATAATATAGTAAATTTTGCGGAATATACTGTACAATAACGGTTACATTTTTTAACTTTAATATAACAATATTAATTCATCATAAATGTATGAAGAATATGTGATATTTCTAAAATTTTGTATTTCTAAAATGGTTTAAATATTTTGTATTGTAATCATATATCCTACTTATGCTTTTTTTTTTAAACCTTAAGTATAGTTTCAATATTGAATCTATATAAGATTTAAAATAGTATATTATGTACCAGTTGTCAAAGCTGTGCTGCTTATCTGTATGTAACAGCAGCATTTTGTCAAATTGTCAATCTGTGATATTTATTTTTGGAAGACCGTGAGAGGAGTGAAGCGGATATAATTATATCTCATTTGTACGCAAAAAATACTTTATTCTATAATATAATCTACATTCTACAGTAAATAACATATTAAATATTTTAGGAATAAGTTGGTTTCAAGATATATTTACTAGTGCTGCAATTTTAAGAATAATTTTTGATATGAGAACCCGCTATTTTTTTACACTTTTTTTACATTTTTAAAGCTCCAGTGTTAAAGCACCATTTTTATGTGATTCGTGAACTAAATTTTATCAAATTAGACTAAATGTCAATATTTATAAGAGTGGAAAAGTTATTTCATCTACTTTTTTGGGTGTGGGCGTCTTTGAAATATCTTTTAACTAAATCATATCTAGTCTGAATCAACAAATGAAAGCTTGTACGTTTTATGTTTTATTGTTCTAGAAAACATGGTAGCACAGCCTTATCAGAATGTCTGCTGAGAATTGCTTGGTAAAAGCAATATATTCTTTCAAAGGTAAAAACAATGATGAGCTATGTTTCAAAAAAGGTGACATTATCACTGTCACTCAAAAGGAGGAAGGAGGTTGGTGGGAGGGCACATTGGGCGAAACTACAGGATGGTTTCCTAGCAACTATGTAACGGAATATAAGGGTAAGTTTATAATCCATAACTCTATGTAAGCTAAGTGAAGCATGTTTAACAAGAGATAAAACCCATGTTTTCTTTATTATAATTAGATGCATCAGGCTCCTTAACTACATCTCCAATAAGAGCGGCATCAGAGATTCAAGCTTTTCGTAATGTTGTTCTCAAAGATATAATTGACTCTGAAAAAGCCCATGTAGCTGAAATGCAAGGACTTGTCAGCAACTTCCTACATCCTTTGGAGCAAAGTGATATGTGAGTTACTTTAGTATATGTACACACTAGGCATTTATATATATCCTTAATACTTGTTTGTAGATATTATACAGATATAATATACAATATAGATACTATTTGCAGGCATTTGGCTGTAGCTCTTTTTACAGTTATCTGCATAGTCTACAACAAATAAATTATCTATAATGATAATAATCTTGTATTCTCTGTGTATAGTAGCTTAACATATAGCAAAATAACTATAATAGTAATTTAAAATTAAAGGAAAGGCCAAAAAGGCAAGAACAAAAAGAACATGTTAATTTACTTATTACGTGATTGTGACTGTGTGTATCTCGGGCCCCCAACACAGGATTAATATCCTAGTGGGAGCCGTTTAAAAAAAAAAAAAAAACTTAACATTTCAGATATTTTATAATATTTAACTAAGCATTATTATACTAATATATACTAAGCATTGCTGATTTAATTTGGTACAATGTATTTTTAGGTTGAACAAAGATGAATTCAAGCAATTAACTGGAAATATAAATGATGTTTTACAAATACATGAACAGTTTCTCGCTTTATTGGAAGAATGTGCTATGAAGACAGGCCCAGATCAGAGGGTCGGAGGTTTGTTCCTACAGTGGGCACCAAAAATCAAAGCAGTACATCAAATTTACTGTGCCGGTCATCCTAAAGCTGTCTGTGTCCTTGACAAGTATAAGTATGTATTTATTCTAGTTTATTTACTATGTTTGTAATTTTTTATTGTAAATTTTTTTATCGTATGACTTTTTTATATTTAAGAGAAGAGCTTAATACATGGATGGAAAGCGCTGGAGCAGTTTGTCCAGGTGTATTGGTACTAACAGCTGGACTATCAAAACCATTCCGTCGCCTTGGGAAATATCCCGCAATGTTGCAGGAATTGGCTAGGCATGTACACGAAGCTCACCCCGATAGAGGCGATACACATAGAGCATCTATAGTTTACAAAGACATAGCGGCAAGTATTTTATTTAACAAAGCATATATCACTAAGCATCAAAAAGTGAATAGAACCTTTGAAAAAAAGAGTTCATATTCACATATTACCTATTTTCAGTATAAGTGACTATGTAATTATATTAATTTTTTCTTGTGATTTTAGAGTGCGTGTGCAGCATTAAGACGTCAAAAAGAGCTTGAGCTTCAAGTAGTGACTGGAGAAGTTCGAGGTTGGCCTGGTGGTGAATTAACTTCTCTTGGTGATGTACTTCACATGGGAAGTGTGGCAGTGGGTCCTTCACACCAAGACCGGTATCTTGTCCTATTCCCGTCTGCCTTACTTCTATTATCAGTGAGCAAGCGTGTTTCTGCATTTGTTTATGAGGTATACATATTTTTATTACATAAAAGTTTTTGTTTAATTTATTTGTTATAAATATCTATATTTATATATTCTCATTATTAGAAAATATTTTATTTATGCTTTATTTATCTTAGTTTATCAATAAACTTTTTAGTTATAACCACATAGACAATTTTAAAAATTATTGCGAGTGATGAAAAAATATTTTAATTTCAATAAATAAAAAAATTTTACTTGTGACATTATGCTTTGTCTTTTAGGGATGTCTTCCATTAACTGGTATTACAGTTTGCAAATTAGATGATACAGAGACAAGGAAAAATGCATTTGAAATTAGCGGGCCAATGATAGATACAATAGTAGCGCTCTGCCAAACAAGAGCTGAAGCAGATAACTGGGTTACCTTACTCCAGAAACATTCAAACAACAGCAGCCCATCACACGAAGCTGCTCAACCGCAATCATTACCTCATGTAAGTATTTTTTTGCTTAATAGAACTCAATCACGATTATACATTTTATTAATATCATAAGTATTTTTCTTATCTAGCTGACCCGTTCACCTTCTGAAGGTGCTCTGTCTAGCATCAACTCTAGTCGTCGTAGTTTGTATCACGTTACGCTGCCACCGCCCAGCTACCCTTCTGCCTCCCCGTATTATTCTCTTACAAAGTATTTCGCAAGACTAGTTAAGAAAAAAGTTATAACAAGGCAAATGCTGCGTAAACTATTACACGAAAAAACTTGGGCTAAAGCACTTGAATTAACGGGACTACCAGTTAGAAGGAGACACAAGAATCTCGTAAAGCTTAAAATTGAAGATGATGGTACAATAGCAACTGACACTGAATGCTCCAGTGATAGAGAGTCAGATGATAGTGATAGAGAGATGGAAGTAACTGAAAGTTATTCTAATTCAAGCTGTACTGACGCTGAAGCCAGTAGTTCCTCTAAAATAACGAGACAGAATGCAGTAGACAGCTATGGTCCAAGAACAATATCGTCGTCAGGTAGCAGTTGGGGCAGTAATTTCGGATATGTTCGATACTTCGATAATTCATCGGATATGCAGTTCGATGTACCACAGGGTAAAGTGACAGGAGATTGTACGAAACATTTATTTGTTTCTGTACCTTCGGACTCGAGCACAGAAAATATGAATGCAAATCTATTAGAATACAATTTACAAAGATCTTCACGTGGCAATAACTTGAATGTCTATCCCAATGTTCAACATTCCGATAGTGCTGAGAATTCTAGTTTTGAAGTAAGGAACTACATGGGTTGCGAGGATTTAGTGAATATGGATCAGAATATGCAAATCAATAATATGGTCAACGATGAAACTGATTATATTCCCACCAGACGAAGTTTTCCTAATTATAGTGCACGCAATGATATGATTCCAAAACTATGGAAATCAACAGAAGAAAGATATTCTCGCGAAGATGAATATAATAATAATTCGGTTATGACAGATCTGTTACAAGTACTTGATCCCCCTTCGCCGAAATATTCTCGAGACTTTCCTATAGATTCAATCATTATAGAACCACCTCCTATGTTCCGTAATGACAATGAAGATTTAAAAATACTAAACGTTAATTTGAACGCTAACGTCCCGTTCCGAAAACATTCACTCAATTCAGATAAAAGGATAAGGCGTTCTATGTCAAGATCAATGGTTGAGACAGAAAATAAAAAGAACAACAACATACATTTGGAGAGGATGAGTTCCCAATCGGAAACTTCGAAAACGCGAGCAAAATGTGAATGTTGCAATAGGTCCTTATGCCCAAGTCCACGATCATCAGATTCTGGAGTCGCTGGCAGTTGCAATTTAGCATCGCCTGAATTAAATATGCATGGAAATGATTCTGACAGTCATGATAAAACATCTGACGATTTAAAAGACTCCCTTAATAGCCTGTCCCAGAATACTTTCGAAAACAGAAAGCTTACATTATCAGAAATCGAAGCAGCTACGTTTGAAGAACAATGCAGGTGTACATCACCTTTTGGCTCAACGGCGAGAACTTCCTGCGTAACAAGCGTCACATCTGAGACAAGCTTTGACGTTAAAGATTTATCTAATACGAATGTTACGTCCACGTTCGCGGCTAACCCACCTGTATCGTCGCCTCAGATAAAACGAACATCTATACGTAGGAATATCGAAAGATATGTGCCTGAAATCAAAATTAAGCCGGAAGTACCTCCGCGTGTTTATCGCAAACCGAGCACTCACATAGAATTTCCTAAAAATGTTCGTCAACCGATACCATGTCAATGGAGTACATTGAATATAACTGAGCGCTCAAAGCCAAGCTTGCACTATCACATGCGTATATACAGAGAGAAACCGGAAGAGATTATGAATAGACCGTCTCGTAAAGATGTCTCGCGTAATTGCGATGTTTACAACAAGGAAAATAAACGAAAAGATGAAAAGCCTTGTGTCGCTCAAAAAAGCCGTTCACGTAGCGAAGATATGTCGAAAACATTGAACAGTTTGTCGGAAGCTAAAAGTGGCTTCATGGTGTATCGTTCAGACTTATATGCCCATTGGTGGATGAAAGCCAAATTACCCATTACCGTGGTCACCGACTCAGGCAAGGATAATTTTTTTGTAAAGAAAACTGTTTGTGTATCACTGGTTTGAAAATAATTGCCTTGAAATATATAACCATTAGATTAATATTGTCATTAGAGTTACCCCAATACCGCAGTGCTTTACTTGATCATCCTTGCCTGTGTTTATTCATTTTACTAACAGATATACAATCACTGCAAGTAGATCACTCATTAACCAATTAAAAAGTTTATTATGTTGTGCATGGAAACGCTTTATCAATCTACGTTTTTCCATGTACTTGATATAAAATAAATTTACATCGATAATAAAATCCCAAATAAATGGGGCGAAACTTAAAAACAAACCATGATTTATGAAAATTGCTGTTATAGAGACAGTTTTTGTGTTTAGCAGAAGTTCTTAGTCTAAATTGCGTTTAACACGATCTAGATATTAAACAGGGTGCTAAATACATGTGTGGATTTAATATTTAGCTGCTTAACGTGGCTTTGTATTCGCGATAAAAGCGCTTAATTTCGATAACTATGAAAGTGTCTTAACAGAAGGCATATTTTCAGATGGCCATGAGCGACAGCAATAACGATATATCGTCGGGCCTCAGCAATCACAAAAGATCCCATTCATTCAACAACCATCAAAGCTACAATCAGCACACTCAGCAAACACAAAAAAATAAACAAAAGAACCAGTCGGCGCGATGGCTTCTAAATTCATTCGACTCGCTCGATCAATCGCCAGCTAGAACAAGTAAAACTCCGATAGGCAAGAAATTCTCCTCCGTTGACTTCATCGACGCAACCGACTCATCTTTTAGTAATAAAGGTAATTACGTCGTTATTATTTCAATATAATTTTCATGTGTTTGTTCACTTTCTATTAATAGTCACAAAACGACAGTTCAAGGTATTCGCCAGATGTTGGGTTACAACTCTCAAAATAAAATTAAATGTCTGTGAATCACAGCTTTTAATAAAAAAATAGTTATGGATGACATTGCTTTGTTTATGAATTAAAATTTTTATTGGCATCGAAATTGCTTTAGCGTAAACACAATTTCTCATTATATTTGTAACTAACGTAATGCTTTGAAGTACGTTTATATATAATTTTGATTGGTAAAATAAAAATAAAAGCTTTAAATTGTCTTGTAAGGTAATAGAATGAGCTTATTGCCTTGCCTACTCCTGCACTACGCTACACGGTTTTATTCTGATTGTGTATTTGTGTGTATAGTACTTTTGGCCTTACTGGCCTTGACAGCATCAATTGGCGGACCAGCCGAAAACAAATATTGAATGGAGGTTCAAAGTAGATTCCGTAAAAAAGTGGCTATTTCGAGGGTGCGATGTGCATAACTAGAAAAAAAAAATTAGATTATTAAAACTTGAACATATTTGAAATTATCATTCAAAGAAACGCAACCATAGGAACTTTAAAATCCGGGAGCGTTTTTTAATATCAACCAAATATTTAAGAAACAAACGAGAGTAATTAAGAAATATTTTAATAATATAACATCTGGGGAAATTTTAATATTCTTCATTAATACATACATTGTTGACTTACCGAGTTACTGCGGTTGGCTTTACCACACACGTCCATTTCGATCACAATTCATGACGAAATATAGGTACATGTGTATGTGTAATGGGCCTTAGAAGTTATTGTCTTGGTCTAGAGGTTTGTGAGTTACGTGCGTCTTTTCTGAGTGACACAGTATCTTGACCAGACCACAACTCACCTCTGTAATCCTTTATGAATAGATAACATATAGGATAAGAATTTACTTATGTTATTTTTAAACTTATTTAATTAACAGGCAATTATCATGTACAGGTATATAGAGCTATTTATGTCTAACATATTTTCATTCTTCCTGAGTTGACGACGTTGTGGCGCAGCGGTAGTGAGCGTGCCTTAAACGCCACTGGCCGCGGGTTCGATTTGTATTTACCATACTAGCATGTTTTCTGGTCTGGGTGATTGTGTATGTGTTTCCGGACGCCTGGACTAGTGGGTGTACGCCTGGTCGTAGAGTGTAACGTCTAAATTTGTTTCGCCGGTACTTCTCAGTTTATTTTGAAAACCTTGGTAGAATCTGACTTTCAACAAATAAGTGTAACGCTTTATAAATTTAAATAAAAAAAAAGAGAAAAAAATTATCGACCTGAAAATTGTACTCTAGTATAATTCTATGGTATATATAATGAACACAGGGTGGAGTATAACGTGCTTACGACCGGCGCCCCCACTCCGCCCTCAGTCCTTCACGGCGGGCTCCGATGAGAACATCGGACCGACTCACCCTTACGCTCCGCACCAGAGGAAGTCAAACTCGTACGAAGAGGACGCTCTCATATTGAAAGTCATCGAAGCCTATTGCACTTCGGCCCGCTGTAGAAACGCTATGAGCTCCGGTGAGTTACATTCGTTTATAGTACAAAACTAACGTTCTAATATAACATATTATAAATACGAGAATTCATAAATTTTTTTCAATTTAAACGTCGCTTAAACACAGCGATTTGCAAAAGGGACAGGGTTGATAAATACAAATACAATAATCCCCCCTATAATACGGTAGATTGGTATCGCGTTATAGGAAAACGCGTCGTAGTAGTATTCTCGTAAAACGCGCTTGTATGACCCCGTATAACGCGTTATGCATAAAGAAATATATGCATTTTATTAAAATCAAACTAAGAAAATAATAAAAAATATGTATATGTAACGAAAAATGCATTTACGCACACCACCGCACGGAGAGTACTCGGTCGAGTACTTTACAGTACATAAATATAACCGGTATGACTTGAGGACCTTCAAGACAAGAGCGTATAAATTACTTAAAGCCGGCAACGCACTTGCGAGCCCTCTGGTGTTGCGGGTGTCCATGGGTGGCGGTAATTCTGTTCTTCAGGCGATCCTCCTGCCCCGTTGCCTCCTATTACATTAAAAAAAATATCGTGGGAAATCCCCGCGTTATATTTGTGTTATGAGGGATTGAAATTCACGTAATATGAAAATGCGTTATAGGTGTACTGTGTTATAAAGAGGGGATTACTGTAATTTTATTTTAAAAAAAATTAACTACGAAGTTTTTTCTTTACGATTGGTTTGTACGTTGTTTGACGACATAATAAAATTAAATTTATGTTTAATATATAATTTACAAACATTTTGTTTCGTCATAGAAACTTCCTAACTATATCGATTCATAATATAAAACGGTGAATTAAATAATTATATATATATAATGGTTGTTAAGTCTGGAATGCTGTAGTTGGATGAAAGCTAAATTGTTATACTACTAACATAGCTTTAATTATTATGCAGTACCCAATATACCCCTGGAGATATTCGAGTCAACGCGGAGGAGGCACGCAAAAACAAGGAATCGTATTATCAGTTGGTTGTTAGAATAAAAGATCTGTATACCAGTTTATATAACTAACAGATAGCGCTTGTTATATAATATATACGTTGTAATCGATGTTCGTATATATGTGTTCTAATATTTATATTATTTCAGAACATTTTAATGTAGTCTCTTTAAGGCACACGGTGTAAGTGCATGGTATAAGCATGCTTCGCCTTCCTATTAGCCTCATTTATATACTATATATCGATAGCTCTCTTTCTATCTCTAATATATGAATCTCTAAATGACTTCTATATAAAAGTATATTCTAGTACAAAGTAGCTAGTCATTGTTGTTATTTAAAACGTTATTGATAACAAGTATATAGTTATAATTTATGATTACAGCTTGCTAGTATGCCAAATATTTAGCCTTTTAAATACGGTGTACGAAATATTTATTGATTTCCTTTTTGGATCTTAGATCTTTTTAGTTAGAATATATAATTATGTAAGTGAAAATATTGTACTAACAAATTCATACTTCAGCGTTAAGGCCACCGCTAATAATAAAAAACACGTAAATATATCGTTATTATTTACAATCGATTAATCCGCTTCGGTTCCTATCGCAACGGTGGTCTGAATGTTTCTATTTTGTTACATGCGGCTGCCTTTATATCGCACCTGCAGTGGACTGCGGCCACTTTTCTCTCGGTAAAGTACAATATCACGCACCCGCCACTAACATACCTCACTTTAACCACACTAAACTGCCGGTGCTCCAGCGGAGCGGGACGCCGGATCTAACGGGGAACAGGGCGACCAAAGTGAAACGTAACAAGAGTTCGGCGGACGCTTATATATACCGCGCGCCGGAGACGAGGAGGCTGATATCGGATAGAAAGTTCCAGTTGAATCGGTCGAATCCGAACCTGTGGGATTGTTCGGAGAGACGGCGTACGTTGGCAGCGGGGGCGCATGAGCGTCGGAGCGGTTCGCAGCCGAGTCTAGTTCCACTTCGTGCTAGCCCCGCCCCCGCGCCTGCCCCCGCCCCCCGCTCCGCTCGCTCCTCCACCTGGTGCTGCGGAACCTTCGTCAAGCAACTCACCAAGTCGCACCATTTTGAT
>JAOPTZ010000003.1:2422177-2433538 GCA_027564475.1 Doxocopa laurentia | reverse complement strand
TGATTTGAGCGGGAATCAAACTCGCTATCATTTGCGTTTATAGATAGTACGTTAAAACTACACCAAAAAGGCTGGCTTATAATGTGACTAACCATTTTGTATATAATCCTGATATTCCTCTAAGTATAATGAGCGTGCTTGTTTTGCGAGGCCCACTGCGCGGACTATGAGTTGGTAGCCCTGTTCTTGCGATACATCCAAATGTTGCATGAAGCCATCCACAGACGCTTGATATGTATTTGTAATTATTAAATCCGCTCCAGCTGTAATTTAATAAATTTAATTATTTGCTATATAATTAAAACTATACCATTTTAGCTAACTACCTACATTACAAAAGCTGTATCCAACAACGTATATA
Source organism: Doxocopa laurentia (assembly GCA_027564475.1). Lineage (NCBI taxonomy): Eukaryota > Metazoa > Arthropoda > Insecta > Lepidoptera > Nymphalidae > Doxocopa > Doxocopa laurentia. The sequence continues at coordinate 2,433,177 of JAOPTZ010000003.1, read as the reverse complement.
TATATAAAATAAACTATATAAATTATTATACTTTATTTAATGATTTTAATAGGAACATCTCTTTGATCTGTTTAAATAAACTAATTTCAACAATAATAATGGCTCTTTAACTATTGTTAACGATGAAAAGGGTTAGAGTTGGAGACGTAAACAATTAATGTTATTAAAACTTGGAACGTAACATGATACCGAAGTTCAGTAAGAACCACGACTGAAAATAGAACAGAATATTAGTTGGGTTGAAGAAATTAATTTTGTAATAAACAGTAGACGGGCTCCGAATGGAAACGTATTAGAGAGACAAGTTGATTAATGATGTTGGCGTCATGTATTCGGCGCTAAAACACAGACGATCACGTAGGTACTATAAAACGCGGCTAGGTATTTGCGCTTTGTCTCTCCACTGCTATGCAAATTTAAGACATTTTCTAGTTACATCTACGCTTTGTAAGCAACTACATGTTTTCACAACATAACTAATCGAAAATGATAATTAAACGATGAGATGAATAAAATTTTCAAAGTTATACTAAACTTACTGTTACTAACTAAACTGACTATTAGGCTGGCTTATAATATGTTTCACAGTCGCTAATATAAATTTATCTGTACAATTTACGCTGTAATGAAACTCTTGTAATAATATTCTCACAATGGACAGTGTCATTTTTTATATTTATTCGTATCATTTCCGCTACACAAGGCGGGCGGTAAAGCAAGGCAGTAGGCTTCTCGCCTCCAGGGAGTTATTTGCTTGCAGCTTTTCCTTATGAAAAGAAACGGTCCGTTTTGTGGCGAAGAAAAGCGCTTTCATAGGACGATGACACGAGACGGGGTCGCACTCTCACCCTCAGTTGCAAGGAAATGTCAAGCTAAAAGCGACCTAACGTATAATTCGTCAAAACACCCATGCACGTATGTATCTACGTAGTTACAGAGCACTTGTAGCTATGTATGTATTCAACAGCGAGCTCGTGTAATGTGTCTAGATATTCATTCGCACAATGCCTTTGTAACAGGGAACAACGCAATTACTTCAGAAGCCTTACCGAATGAGAGTAACCGAATTAGGAGACATTCATGGGAGCGGAAATATATTGAATCAAAAATTTCATTGTATTAAAAAGCGCGATCACGGAAAATTGTTTCAACTGTACAGAATTAATTTACGCATAATATAAAAATAAATTTATATTTGTAAAGTAGCAGAGTTTTTAAAATTTAAAATAAAAATACAGATAAGTTTTATACTATAAGCAAAAGATGAAAATTTGCAGACGAAAACATCAACATATATGGCATGCACATATTCCATTCAGATATTAAAAATACATTATTTTAACTCTTTGCAGAATTTCACTTTTGAAACCTTGCACACTAATATAAACGTAATTTGTCATTCATATTTTAAGTTTTTAATACACTTTTTTATTCATTTTTCTCTATATTAGCCATGCCAAAACTATTTTCATAATTCTATTTTAGTTATACAGTATGTTTCCGTATGCATACATTTTGTGATGTGAAGGACTGAGTAAAACTATAGGCTAATCATCCGCGATTTATTTTAGTATTTCTGATGGCTTATTAATAACAATAAACGTGCAATTTTGTAGCACAATATTAACTACGCAATAATTCTTGGCCACGTCATAGTACAATGGAGCCAATAGTAAAAATACGAATTTATTGATATATCATCTTTACTAAACTTTGAAAAAAAAAAAAAATTAAGCCGTATACATTCTTTGTTTACTATGCAATATTTCAAACATACCTCTAAGGAAGTCAAGATGTGTATTCACGACCTCGTTGGGGTGTGTATGCAAGAAGCGGGCGCTCCAGAGAGGGTCACCGTCAATGACATGACCTACGTGACAAGAAAGTTGCGTCGAGAATCCACCGTCAAGAACAGCTACTTGCGGTGGTTCTAATCCATCTTCATTCATTGGTGTCATAATCTTTAACAAACAATAGTAATAAAATACAATTTAATCCTATTACTTATTATATAAAACAAAACGAAAACGAATTATTTACGTAAACGAAAAAACATTTATAAATATATAAATACTAAAATCTATATTTGACACAAGAGTTTTGATATAAATAGTCTAGAAATTTGTTATCTCGTAACAATTTATATATATGTGAATAAAATACAAGGACAAATCCCGTGCTAACATTAGTCTACCATAAAAATGCATATTCATGTATGTATATTACAAGCACGAGGAGTATAAACGCGTGCGATATGACACGTGTTTGCCCCGAGCTACACTGCGTACAGTTAGTCAACTACTTATCTGCGCCACTACATGAGAACCGATAAACGACGCGACATATTACATATGAAATTTCTTTAAAATTTACAATAATTTAACAAGATAAATAAATAGCCCAATTACTTCACAAGATTATTATACGTTTAAGCAATAAGAACAATAAATTAGGGTTTGTAATTTATGTTATAAAAATTCACAAGGTCGAAAAAGTAGCAAGCAAACAAGAAGTCCATAATACTTTACGGTATTTTTCGGTAGGGACAAAGATATGTGACCACAGCATGGTGTTGATCAAAAATAAACGTTTTTCCTCCGTTATGACTAATGACAAGATCGATTAGCCAATGTTAAATAGACGGGCTGATAATAAACATTCAAATTCAACCCCTGCTATGATTGCTATCTTTAGATTCAATCTCCACAAAACTGTTCGATTTCTCGCAACGAGGGTATCGTTTCGTTAACGTTTTTAACAATTGTATACTTTAGTAGCTATAGTTATTTGAATGGTAATGGAATGGAGTAAATTTTTTCGCATTATTAATTTTAAAATTTTCTCCAATATCGGAATCGATTGCACTATACGAGATACTCATAATCTTATCCAAAGAAAAACATCAAAGAGATTTAGTATAAAACAACGAAAATCTTAATAACGTATTAATAGAACAAATTCGAATTTTTGTTTAACGATGGAACTATAGGATCACTATACAATATTTTATTTTTAAAGTTTTATACCCCATTAACACACGGAAACCGAATGTATCTGGCTTCAGTTCAATGCCGGGAACTGATGACTTTATACAATACTATAATAAATAATAGAATACCCATGTCTCTACTCAAAATGTTGATGATGTTTGATGAAGTTTGATATTTGAATATGGATGTTACACTAGGACGTTAAATCTGTGTCGGGGGCCCGGAAACACAAACAATCAAAATCACAAGCACCCAGACCGGAATACATGCTTGTATGATCAATATAAAAATATGTCCCGTGCGGGAAACGAACCCGCGACCTATCGCGGTTAAGGCAGGCTCGCTACTGTTGCGCCACAACGTCGTCGCTGAAGCAATCAGACGCATCACTCACTTCAATTGAAAAATCTATTTGTTTCATTGTTTCTTTATTGAGGAAAATTATAGATTGTACATTATACTATAAGGAACGGGACGGTAAGAATAAATATCAATCAATCTGACAAACTGTAGGCAAGTATGCAAAGTGACACATCTGGCTATGAAATGTAATCGTAATTTAACGAGCGAGAAACCGCGGATAAAAGTTAGTTGTGAAATAGGAATGTTTTTGTTATAAAACCCTTTTCGAAATAAACACAGGCATAAAATAGTTATCTATTCATATATGCATAATAGTTTTATCTCTTTGTGGAAGCTCTCTTAATTAGGAACGTGAAATATTGAAATGTTCCCAAGTTTCTCCCTCAAAGTAATGCGATCAATATCATTACGGGTTCTGAAATGAAATGGAAGGCGGAGGGTGCGCTTTCATTGACAAAGGCAGTTATTAGTTGAATGTGCACAAGGTCGGTAAGGTAATCGTCTTTACCTTATATATTTACATAAATACATTTTCAAAGTATAATAAAGTAAATTAATATATTGAAAAATACTACTAGTCTTAGTTTTTAAGTTTGTATTAGATTTACTTTCAATAGTCACTTGATATCATTTGAACGTCCGATTTTTATATAACAATCTAAAAATATCGTTGTCAGGAACGTATGAGGTTATTTTTCAAATAGAACGCTATCACAAGTAACTCATCAAGGTTTTTTTTTTCGTAACAGTTTTTGCCTAGAGGTCGTTACTAAGGGACGCGTTGTTCTTAATGAATTCAAGATTTTTGTTACTTTCCAACATTCTTTTGACTTTCGTCGTGAATTATTACAGTGACGAAAATGCTTAAGAACATCTTAATGAAACGAATAAATCAGTACATGAAACGCTGAGAATGGAATATTTTCTTACTTAAAATATTGTTTTGGTTACAACAATATTTTAAGTCTCGAGGTACACCTGAGCGCTCTAGGACCGAGATAAGAGCTTGTCCCTCATAAAAATAAAGATGCTATTATTATTTATATAATGTTTATTTATCTTCGAGTAAGGTCAATCAATACCTTTATTTAAAAAAAACACTCTGAACTCATTTAACATATAAAAATTAATAATTTATTTTTATAGATTTTGTTTATTGTTGCCTGAATAACATATACAGGAATGGAATCAATAAAATAAGGTACTAACTAAATGTGTCTCGATGAAATATGAGTTAATGCATGATTGTATTATATATATTTTTGTTTTTTTAATATAATATCCGATAAATAAACAACTTCAGATACCCATGATAAAAAAATATTAAAAGATAACACATCTAATACATGAGCAGACAGCAGACATCAAAATCATTCTCTTTGGTTTAACCTTCAATATGCGGCTGGGCAATTGTTTTTTTAAACGTAACATTATTTATATATAACCTCATTTTACGGTTTATTTTATAATTATTATACTTACATTTAACCTACAACGTCTTTATAATTTAAATATTAACACAGAACAAATTTTAAAACTATAGATGTCATCGTAAAATGAAGCGCAAACAAGCACTAAAATACGCGTAGCACACGCAACAACATCGAAACTACACTGAACACTGACGATTATCGTTGACTTTACAGACAAAATGAACCGTTAATATTTGTTATATGTTAATATCAACATCATTACTAATCATTTATTTGTTAGCGACGACTAATAAGCTATAAGAGATGTTCCGACGGCGGACAATGGCCTCGGCAGTTTGTGTATTCAGTACATATATTACTTCATTATCTATTACTATTAAATTGCTATGATATTATTAAATAGTTTATATGCTTTTGATTAGAATATTTGTAACTATTGATCGGCACTTAGAATGCTTAAATATTACAATATTTTTAGTTTTTCAATGTTATGAATTACACACGTATCGAGTTGGTTTCCAGAAATTTCTATCATAATTTTATTAGGTCAATGCACTATAACACTTATGCTCTTTACGCTCTTTCTGTTTTTTTTAGGTAGGTATCTAATAGTGGTTATTAAAATAAAAAGAAGATATTATTAAATTCATTGGTTCGGGTCAAACATTGTCTCCGTTTTTAAAATAGTTTTTTTATGTATAGACGATAAATTCTTATAATTTAATGTTATTAACAACGATATATAAGGATATCTGTGTAGCTAATGCAATTAGGATGCCAATAGAAGTTTATTTTTAAATATAGCCGTTTCCGTTGTAGTACAAAATTACAAAAGGTATAATATTTTTTTCAACGTAGTTAGTATTCGACATCACGATGCATATGTCAGGCGGTATTGGCTCCTGGCTCGCGGTTCAAGAGACGGGAGATTATTAATAGAGTTATCAGCTAGGAGCAATGTACTCAGGGCCGTCATCGAAAAGTTGTCCACTTACAATTATTATACATTGATGTAACAAAAACGTAATATAACTCGTGTTTAATTTGAGTGGAAAATTGAAAAAAATGGAATTTTTGTACCCTTTATTATTGATTATTTTTGATCGCTTAGTTATAGCATAGAAGTAGTTACAAATTTTTATTTTATGGAAACTACTAACAATAAATATCGGTCGAGCTCTGACAGCTTTGATTTTAAGCGTATGTATTTATTTACTTATAATTAGTATTTTTAAACTTACCACGAATTTTTAAAATCCTTGGCTACCTATCAAACATAAATGCACTTAAAAATAATCATCCTCAATAGTAAATATATTTTAATAAAAAAAAGTATGATATAAATACTTATTTTAAGTGATTTTTTACAAATATACTAATGAAATTGCTCAAAAATGAGAGCTTTTGACACCATTCATGCTAATTATAACGTCAATTGATCGGTTTTAACCTCATGTTTTAATATAAAAAAAGTAAAAATGAAAGAGCTATTTTTTCTTAGAATTCAAAAAAATACTATATATGTACCGTACACTAAAACCCCTTTCCTAAGGCAATCCGATAAATAGGTAAAAAAAAAAAATTTTTTTTTTTTAAACAAAACATTTATCTCCGATACTCTGCGATAGTTCATTGTTAAATTGTAAAATGTTGTTACGGTCTAAATAAAAACACAATCTATGTTGAGACCCACTATCGGTCATTCACTGGCATTATGCGCCTTCCACATATTTACAAAAATTAGAACAGAGTAATTCTCGGCGCGGTCAAAATAATAAACACTTTTTGGCACGGTCTCAAGAATCACATTCAGCAGCGAACGAAGCAAATAGAATGTAATTTTGTTTTTCTAGGTGGCTTGCGCTGTAATAATTTTATAGTACCTTAGAAAATAAAAGAGTAATCCCTTGAAATATTATTTATTTTGTTGTTCCCAATTGTAAAACTACAAATTTCATACATTATTTTATTTTTAAGGACAATCTTTTATGCTAATTTATTTTTATTTTCAAAAATATACATATAAAAAATTAAGGACTGATATTTGTTTAATAATTAATTTGGAAGAGAAATGTCGTATGAGAATTAAGCGCTCTCTTTAAAGCTATAAATGATTAAGTTTACGTTTAAAAACATGTAATGAGGACACAAGCAAAATTGATAACGCAGTGATCGGTACAAACTAATTAACTGGCCATCGTTATCTCGTCTCTACCCAAACTTTAGTCATCCAATGTGGTTATATCATACAACAGCTAGTTGCTAAGCTTAAATAACAGTTTATCTGATTGCTTAAAAAAGAGGGAAGTGTTTTTCAAGTGCACACATGTATATACGTATATATACAATAAACATGTGTGTGTAGTTTATTTATTGATGGATTCTTTGGGCATCCAAAAAACAAGAACACTTATCGAGGCTATAATGGTGTGGTATGTAAATCGGACTGTCCTTGAAGGTAGCTTCCTTAAAAATTAATCAAATTTGGGCATTTTAATTCACGGCCGAGTCTTAATTACTCGTTCCGCTGGAAGTCAAAAGCAATATTCATAAAGAAAAAGTTCGAGCTATTATTACTAAATTAAATATTAGAATTTACTCGTAGATAATGACTTAGAAAACAGTTGAAATAAAAATAAAATCTTGAGCATTAAGCAGACATAAGAAATCTGTTAATTTTAATTTCTTCACCTAGTCAGCCTAGTCCACGATTTTACTCCCGTTTAAATAGTACGAATGACCGACATACTTATTATGCTGGTTTAAATTCCAAATTACCGCGCCGCCGCGTCTTCTCGCGATTAACAGGTTTTTCGTCAATTAAATAGATTTATAAGCATAAGCATCGTTGTTACTATGAAGTAGTCTTCATGCTAAGTTCTATAGCCTACAGTCATTTTTAAACAAAAAGGCTATTTAAAATAACTTAATAATAATAATTTATTTAATTTAAATTACATTTTTATATATATTTATACTTAACTTTAACCTTTTTGTACTTAAACTAAATTAAAATTAACCGTGGACACCACACTACTTCTACTCAAACTTCAAACTTCAAACTTCAATATCTAATACTACACCAAAGAAATATTAAAACATAAACTCGAGAAATCCTCCTTTTAGAGCTGTCAGGTAGATTTATCCGTAAACAAACGTCGCTGTAGATTTATTTCTTAAACAGAAATCACAATAACTGCCTCATGCAAGTCAATTACGCCTATCAACCGCCTTGTTTGTGTTTGAACTCAGACGCTGATACAATATGAATTTCATACAAGCGAGTTAGTACGAGTTACCGCCTAATATAATTATACTATTGTGGCGAAATTGAGTTAAAGTTAAATTATATTGTTTGTGAGTGAGTTCGTATATAACGTAAAGTTTCAGTCAGACATTAAGGCATATTATTCTGGAAGTAAATAGAAATTATTTATAACGTTAAATAATTGCATAGATAAGATTGTGCATGACGACACTAAGAACGTTAGCTAATAGATAAGTATTAATTACCGTACTAGTCTACAAACATTGTAATACATTATGTACATATTTATATTATATATGCGAAAATAGCTATGTTAGCTTATACGTATTCTGATCTTAATGAAATTTAGCGTTAAGATAGTTTGGAACTCCGAGAAGGACTGCATACTGAGCTACAAACTGTAAAATCTATATCTTATTATGTATTCAGTACTTATTTTAATTACGATAAAGTCAAATATTTAATTTATTTTCCATTCAAAGTATTATTCTGTTTGTACAGACAACGTATTTCCTTGTCAAAATCCTACACAAAATGTATGTAGCTTGAATGTATTATCGTTCACAATCCAATTTCTTTGTTTAAACAACGAAATCGAATATTGAGAAAGCGCTGCAAAAATCCATTTCGAATACTGCGAATATGGACATTGCTATAGTGGGGATATTGAATAATATATCCTATTTACGATGATGATTTGAGGTTATGTAATCCCAGTGCGCTCTGCGCTGCAGATCGCATTCATACTAGTAACGTAGGTACACAATAACTTCACCATATACTCGTAAACTTGTATGTGTATATATAAATATACTTTGTGTGCCTATCGCTGTCTTTATTCAGATAAAAATTTACGAGTTTCACTTGAAGAATTCTTATTAAATCAATATGTTTTATTTAAGCGTTTTTAGTGGGATTATAAATTGTATCTCCTGTTATAAAACTTGCAAAAATTCGAATCGGGTCCGAAATTTAAATAGTGATGATATTTGTTTTTAAGATAGATATTCTAATTAAATAAAAAAATAAATAAATAAATAACGCTACACACTCAACGGCTCCCACTAGGATATTAGTCCTGTGTCGGGGGTCCGGAGACACACAGCCACAATCACAAACACCCAGACCGGAACACATGTCTGTATGATAAATACAAATGTTGCGTGTGGGAATCGAACCCACGACTTGTGGCACTTAAGTCAGGCTAGCTACCGCTGCGCCACAGCGTCGTCGAAAATTTTGTTTAAAGAAAAATTATTTCGTTTTAACTCATTAATTTAGCTTGTGTTACCTACTATCTCTTTATTATACTTGAATTATATGGTTCAAATAAAATAATCATCATAAACAAATTTAATCAAAAAATACAAGTCAAGTACATTGCTTGTAAAGTTTTCTTATGCATTTTTTGTTATAAATAACTTTGACGTGTACCGTTCACAGTTGGTGGATTAAAGTTACTTTTATAATACACTTCAAAATAATAAATAAGCAATCTCTTTTGGCTAACGTTCGTACTTTAAGCTTATTTCGTAATAATTTAATAAAAAGAACTCGTTTAATATAATATTTTTCATTTTACTTCATATAGTATTTCGGTTATACGCGTTACTAGCTTTGGCCTCAGAATCTCATCTTAGGCAATGATTTTCTTTCTTAAACACGGATACGAAATAATATGTAGATCCCATACAATTCGCCAATCCCTATTTCACCATGTTCGGGATAAAAATAAAACCTCTATTTTCATAAGGTCTTATTCTTTCTATGAATTCATCATGAATAGTATTCAGATTATATTTCGTGGATATTTTACTAAACAAGTCAGCGCGCGGTATTTGTTTGCATATAACTTTAATTGTTTGTAAATAATATTTAAAAAAAACGTAACATAATATAAATCGCGTTAAAGATTATGCAACAGACTCGATATATGCCGTCTGGTATATCACTATACAATAATTTTTTTTTTTCCAGCATCTATACTGTTCAGTTATTATTATACATTTATAAGACTTAAAACTGAATGCTAAATCTAATGTCAATATAGTTACTAATTATAAAAAAATATATATTTATATACAAATATAAATCACAATAAAATTTTAAACAATATGTGTTCGAGTAATTGAGTATAAACAATACATTCACGTTTACATAAATTTATAATAAAATTAAATTAAATCGATTCTTTGGCAATATTCTTTGTATATAAACGACGTATGTAAACATCAGATTTTAATTACTATCTGAATATCACCAACAGAATGTTTACATTACTCTGGACATATAAAATTGTTTTATTCGGCGTGTATTTGATCCGGGGACCGGTGTTCATAACTTCGCATTCAACCAGGTCTAACACAACATGTGAAAAATTCGAACAAGGCGCTGAATTTAATCCCTTTGAAATTGTTGACTCCATGTGGAAGATTGTTTACTTTTGGTCGGACACAACCGAAATTAGGCCAATAATATTTTCCTTGGTCGAAAAAAAGGTTCATATGGTTTTTTTTTTTTTTAGTTCTCTAGCTTATTACCTAGACTTTCGTTGGATTCCTTAATTTTTATTTGCTTATATTATTTACAATATATAAATAAAAAATTAAAGTCTTTTGTTTGTCTGTATATACTATTCATCAATTTATGATGATATATCGGCTATTTATTGGTCATTACCACGTTTACAAAGATTTTTATAAAAGGTGTAGTGTCAACAAAAATGTTTGAGTTGGATTGCATTGCTTGGCGGCAATTCGCTAGTTATTTTTAAACGTGTATACATTTTTCGTAGATATTTTACACGAACATCAAAACAATAGGAACTCAAAAAAAAAACAAATTATAAAAGCTTAGTTTATAAAGGTAGGAAAACCCAGGGCTATAGTATTTGAATTTAGAATCGCCTTGTTTTACGAACTTTGTAGAATAATTAAAATTTTAAAT
>JAOPTZ010000003.1:2409719-2422077 GCA_027564475.1 Doxocopa laurentia | reverse complement strand
GAAAACCCAGGGCTATAGTATTTGAATTTAGAATCGCCTTGTTTTACGAACTTTGTAGAATAATTAAAATTTTAAATATCTTTATTGTTTTAGAGACTACATAAATTTAAAGCTGTGGTTGACGCTATTGCGCCCGATTTAGGAGCTGAATGGCACCGTGCGACAGTTATGATGGAGCCGCGGCCAGGTGTACAAGTACTTCTTATTTACATAGGAACACCCGGTGCATTCCGAGCTATCGTTAAAATGGAACAGCGTGATAAAGGTAATTGCAAAAGTTTTCAAATAAATCGAATCCCAGCTTTACTTTGTAAGAGCATTACTTCTTACGTATTTACAAAATTTCATACCGCACAAATAGCTTCAGCGACTTAGACAATTTGTCATTAAATATTATCTTTTTTTAAGATACTTTGAAATTTCTAGCCCTGGTGGTGTATAATGTATCCTTAGTGCGCAGGCACGCCAACCGCGTTTTTAGTCCTCGTCAAGATGGAAGTGTGCAATAAAGGTGCGACAGTATTACTCCCGGCCTGAACCCTCCCCCGCGCCATTTCCGCTCCTAACTTTCACGACTTGACTCATAATGATAATAAACAGGCCGCTTTTTAAATGTTTTTTTTTCTCATCATATTTGTTAATGTTTACTGAAATGGAGTATCTCGTTAGTCGACAGTAAAATATTATATACATATTTAAAATGTATGCATTACACACTGTTATTCACATATAGAATTTGATGCCACAATAATAAGATTTTTAAAATGTGTTTAAATGGTTTCAACTTCATAACGAATTGTTTAAATTGCAAGAAAAATTATTCAAGAAGCAATTCAGTATAAATAAACTGAGGCAGAATATTGATACGTAAATAAAACAGAAAAATATTTTTATAACTTTTCTCATAAATTATAGGATACTTAATGGCTCCGACTTTGCAGTCATTGTTTTTTATTTCAGCCCGTCCACATCCGGAGCCGCTGCTGAAATTAGCTGATATACGATTAAAGTTAGTGGGGCGGTATTTAGGCATGATGTGCTGCGAAGATTTGACTGCATTTGTATTAGCTAGAATTAATGAACTACCATCCACGGAAGAAGAATGCTATTCAGCTGCCAGCAGTCTTGGACTCAGAGGACCTGGTGGAAGATCATATCTGAGTTTCATTAATTATACAAGAACTGAGCTTTAGATTACAAATATGCAAAAAAATACACTTGTTTTCATAAAAAAAGATGTCCAAATTCTCACTTATTATACAATTTCTGTTATTTCATATATAAAATATATGTAACAAATTTTATTGTAGTATTTATGATTGGGGTTAGTCCTGCAATACTGTATGAAGAGTATTTAAAATGTTTTTTGAGATTTGTAACCATACAATATTAATATAAAAACTTTGACAGCTAGTGCTATATGCAATGTTGGTTGTAAGCCAGTTCTAATGTTAATCTCTGCGGTTTGAGGCGGTGACGCGGTGCACCGTGCACGCCGCCAGCAAACCGAGTTCAATTCCTCGAATTTCAAGAATATATACACTAATATACACGTAGTTCTCGAAAATCCAAAATTTAAATTAAGTCAGATACATATACCATCCCAAGCATTTTGCAGTACAGAAATAAAAAAAATCACAATATAATCGTACAAAATATTTGTAAACAATATCAAAATCAAATTTGTAATTCTGTCAATGTAAAAGTTGTATGTGCAAAAAAACATTTTTTTATTTTCTTATTTTGTTTGCACGTTTCGTTATATTGTTTAAAAAGGCTTCGCTGACAAATGCCAAAATCAATCCAAAATCAAAATTAAGCGAAAATCTTAGGTCTTCGTCAAAGTTAAAGATATAATATTTCATTGAAATACCACTCTAATTGGTCAAACCTTGTGATGTTTTGCAAAAACTTTATAAACAAAAATCCATCTTTATTTTTTTGTTACTAAAATGATATAATAACAGAAATATTTTTTTTATTATATAAGTAAATTTTACTTTTGGTTGAATTTACAAAGTTTTAAGCTAGCGTTTAATTTCGTTAAAATAACGTACATTCTTCAGTACTCAAAGTAATTGAATTTTAAACCCACACGGACACTGTCCTTTATAACTAAGCTTTATGGTCTGTTTTGAAAAAGCTATTATCCCAAGTACCTGAATGTTGCATTTAAATTTAAAAAACCCTATGTAACCAGGATTAGTACCCATACAGTTTCTCTCATCATCTAAAGCCGCTGGTGTAAAAATAAGTGCTTTCCACTATATAGTGTCTTATTTTGTTTGCTAACTTGAAATTATGTTACAAATTGTATCATTTAAATTATAAATAATTGAATTTAGTCGATAGCTATACAAAAAAAAATAAGAGAATGACATTTTGACACATTCATCAATATTAAAGAAATGTTTGAGAAATTATGAGCTGATACATGAATGCCTCGTCGGTGCCCTTAAAGACATCCATAATGTGAGTAAAATTTTGATACAAAATTAATTGTCATACTGTCATTGGTGATGAAAGATTTTACAAATACTATGCGCTTTCCCAATTCGCAGATGAATCGTAACTATATCTTAATATCTATAATTTTTTTTCAATACATTATTGAAAGTATAAAACTTATTTCGTCCATATTTACTTTGTGTATTCATAACGTTAAAGCAAATAATTCGCAAAACAAAGAATCTTGTAGTCCCGATCTTATAATAAATCATTGATCCGTGCTAAATCCTTCCTAACCCTCCACGCTGGGGCTATGTTTATTACAGAAATAACGGGATCATTGGCAGATTTCATAAAACAATTTCTGCCAAATGTTGTTTCGATTTCATTTTTTTTTTCGAGCGTAAATATATTGGTCTTCTAATTGGAATTTCCACGTTTTGTTGGTTATTTATATTATATTTTAAGGTCATATTTTAGAAGCCCTAAGATGAATGAAGAAAGTGTTTAAAACTAATTTAATTAATGCTTGACGTTTAAATGTCTATCTATCCATGAGATAAATGCCCTTAATAATTTTTGTTTACCGGCCATTGATTGCACCTCTCTCACGTTAATTATTTAAGGACTACTTAAAAAATAAATATATTTAAGGAAATTTTTACCGATTTGTATATAAGTGTTCCAAATAAGACTCAATCTATACAAAAAAATATTTTAACTTGTATGTACTATGCATAAATGAAAAGCAATGGATTTTCTATTATATTTTAAAACCGAAGAATGGTTTTCTTTCGACTAATAGTATTTCTAAGTTGGGACTTGTTATGGGTACCAATGGGAATTTAAATAAATATGTCAATGTACATAAACCAATGCATACTGTATTGAGTTATGGATAATAATATTTATGTGATAGAGTAAATCTGCATTCAATAACACTGTGGTACCTCGAGAGTCTTTTATTCCGGAGAATAAATTTATTTTTCCCCGAAGCGCACTAGACGTCAACAAATAAGGTTATTTTTCAACACAGGTTTTACTCATTTTTTAGGTGGTATAAAAGCAAAGTCAACAGTTCTTTTCAATTCTGTATTAAATATGTTGATTCATCTCTTTTATGGAAATGTGTTTATGGACAGGAAAGTAGTGAAATGTGATATTTTTTTATTATAGGTACATAGTTAAAATAAATAAAATTTTAACAAAATAAAGACCGACTTCAAAACAAAGAACTACTCTGAAACGAATTATATGCTCTAAAAAATAAAAAATAATTGCGTATTTTTGTACAAATTAATAATCAAATTTTTAAGTCGGTCAAAAAAGGACATAAATTACTGTCTCGAACAATCTTAAAAATAGCTAGAAACAATGACCCGTTTTTATGTAAGAAAGCCTGGTCAATTTTAACAAAATTATTTTAATTCATTAAAGATTTATGTTTCCAGAGTCTCAGTGACTCCATATACGTATAACCACTCTATCAACGTTTTAATTACTACCTTCTGCAATTCACCTGGTATGCATCTGTAAGGCATTCAATCATCTTTAGAAGCACAATATGGTTTTAGAGAAATTTCCTTGCACGAACGCTCTGAATGTGGAATGAGTTATTCCTAGGTCAACAGGCATGTAATAGTTGGTTTTGCAAGCGTCCATAAACACATAAATTCGCTTTCCATAAAGTAAGTAGTGCGGACACGTGGCATAAAATCTAATATAAAAATTTAATTCGTAACAAAACTATCTACTAAAATATCGCGAAAAGCCATTTTATTAAAAACCATTGCAAGTTACTTGTAATAAAGGTTGAATTAAATAATCAAACGGATACATCTTCTTTTGCAGACTTATAATAATGATTGTAATTGCTGGTTATGTTTCTTAAATTTGAGTAAAATATTATAATAGTAAATTTTTTTTTAATAAATTTTTATGTCATAAACGTATATTGGCCAAAATAGGTAAAGATATTGCTAAAACAAACGCCTTACAAAAAATTTTATCGTGCGCTACCTAATGTACGTAAAGATTCACGAGAGCCATAACGGCTACAATTTTCATGGAGGAAGAACTAGGACGTATGGAAAGATAGGTGTGAATTTGCCCTTCAGGGGATAACAATAAGACATGTATTTATGCTCGAATGCATATTGCACGCAGCAAGTCGACATACTATGTAATTGTATATTCGAAGAAAAATGCTATGCTAAATGAACACGGCGCTAAAAAATAGTATATGTTTCACCTCAGTTAATGAAAATCGATTTCCAATTTTCATCAAAATATAACACCAATACACTTAATTACTTTTAGTTTTAGTTATAAATTCTCATAGAACGTTACTGCGTAGTAATATATTCAAAAGCGTTATCGTTCAAGCTCCTCGACAGGAGGCCTTTCGAAAAGCTTGTTTTATTAAATGAGAAGATTTACTGTAACTTCAAACAGCCTTCCAGTGTTAAATTAAATATTAGGCAAGAGAAACGTTGAGATTATATTTATTTGACATAAATATTTAGAAAACTGCCTTAGTTATTAAGTAGCACAGACATTTAGTACTTTTTCACTTTAATTTTATATTTATTTGACTCTCAGGAGTTTAAGAAAAATCAACGCGTATAATAATATTTTAAATAAAAAAGAGTTCAGTGAATAAATTAGCTATTAATTTAGTTCAAATTATTATTTGAATGTGTCTTAAATTATTATGTACATATAATGAAATATGTTGAAAACTTGTACAGACATCGAACAAAACAGCAAGTCAATATTGCAATGTCATCAAGTTGTGAATTATGTTTAAACTTTTACGTCTCATTGGGTAAATAGCTTAAAATCGATTGCAAACTTTGACACGATCATTCAAACGGACGGAAGAAAGCGAATCAATAGAAACTTCTTAAAATGGACACACGGATTGTTTCGTCTGTTTATTTTCAATTGTAATATAACCAATACCTGTCAAATACATGGAATCTGTAAATAGAGTGATATTTAACAAAATCACAAGATACAAGATTATATAAATATAAGTTACAAGATTATGTATATATCATTAGAAATCTTATATAAATACTTCATCTTCTTTATTTATATTATATATTTATTTGGAATATTTCCTTTATGAGAACCAATTACCGGATGAGACTCGCATGGATCTAGAGTAATTAATTGATTTTGAGTTTATGTATATAAATTTTGAAAACAATTGTGTATATTAGAGACGTAAAGTTAATTTACATTGTAAAATATTTTTATTCATTCCGTCATAATCAAATTTCTGTAACTTTGTTTTAAGACTTATAAAAAATAACACCAATTGACTATTATATATACCTAATATCAGCCTAAATTATTACAAATGTAAAATATGATTCTCCGATAATTTTTATCTTAAAGAAATTAATTAAATAATTTTGATCTTAAAGAAATTCACGTATTTCTTATACTCTGTTGGACGTGACGTTGGCAGAAACTAATTTGGTTTTATAATGAAATTCTAAAATCATTATGAAATCACTGTCATACAAATAATTTTAGCTTCACGAAGCGTTCGCGGTAAGTGGATTCTAAAAAAATTATAAGATGATAAATGGTCTTGGAAGCTATAAGCCCGTGCAATAAAAAACCAATCTTCCATAATTTTAGATCTTTTCATATAAATTACATAAAGTAAAATATTATAGTTTTTGTTAAGTAGCATTTTGTTCGAGGTTAAAATTCCGGCCCTCCTACCGCTCAACGCAAATGAAACCGTCGTGTTATCCTTTGTCTTCTGTACTGTAAAATGAAGCTTAAAATTGTATCCCAATATATTATGTAATAGTATTAGATTAATCAAGATATACTTGACATAATCAAAATAATTTTGTAACTTAATACATGCCAAAAGGTAAAACCAAAACTGATATAAAAAGTAAAAATTATATCAGATTTTTTTTTCCATTCCCTAGAAAATAAACTAAAGCCATAGAAGATCTTACTACATTCTGGTCCAAATAGGCTACCTTCGTCAAAACGGGCTTCCTCCAAATCCATTGAGTCCTTACTTACATCGGAAAATGATACGAAACAAATATTGTCCCCAGCACGTCTTCCCATTTACAGTATTCCAGTAGAATTCTTATTAGTAAACGTGCTTTCCCATTTGTCTTAGCCGTAAAAAAGTTCTTTGTTAAATGAATGTCTGTCGGACCTTCCAAAACAAAACGTTTAAATTAGTGTTTGAGCTGACTATAAAACAGACGTAGTCTTTATTGATATGGCCGCTACTAGAAATAAAATTGGAAAAATAATTAAAGTCCTGCCATTTTGTAAATTAATTGTTTTTGTGCTTTTAACGTTAATACACGTTCAAATATAAACGATATTGGACGTGTATGTATAAATACATTTTCAAAAATCCAAAAAGTGTATTATTAGATCCACTATTCAAAGAGCTCAAGGAGAATAATTCTTTAGTTAGTCCCAAGCCGACATTAACTCAACAACTTGTACGACAGAAGCTTTAATATTTTAAAATCCAATAATTGCGTGTTCCTGTTTTATGTGAGTACACACATTGTATATATGTACACTTTTAGTTACGTTTTTTAAAATTTATTTCCTTTTTTACTACAGCTATAAAATATAAGTGTTATTCGTACATTGTTGTCCTCACAGAACATGAAAATACCTTACGTAGTCCTTACATAAACCGTAACAGCTTGTTAAAAATAAAGTAAAAATTAAGTCAAGTAGATGTTCTTTCATTACTGAACACGTCGCCTTGTCATGACCAAAACATCTTTTGCGTCTCTCTTAAGAGGCGGAACAGACTTTCATGTCAACCACTTCTGTTTTAAGTTTTCTTGTCCATACACTGTGAGATTTCTAATTATTTTTATGTTGCTATGAATTTATATTTATTCTAGAACATAAATTCAGAATTTTCTTACGAAAATTAATTAATACATCTATTTATAATAAATGTGATCGCTAGTGATAAATACATAGCTATGTTGCAATATCTTTGATGTACATAAAGTCCTTTTTTCTGTATAAAATATATGAAATTTTCAAGAACAATATGAATAGAATAAAAGTGCGAGTGCACAGCTTTAAATCACCGTGAAAAGCCATTTGGACACAAAGGATATGGTCAATAAACAAACAAGACTCGACACAGATAACTCGGTTTTGGAACAAAATAAATTATGAGAGCGAAATTTATATTTCGTGTTATTGTTGCGGTATACTTTTCCGTGGGCATTCGAGGGGCTTTATATACTAAAAAAACGCCTCTGAAATCTGATATCTTATTTTCTTCGACCACACCTACCTAATGCAGCAACTAATAAACCGGTCACGTTGACGTTATTTATTGTTATAGCAAGAACACCGAGCAAAAATATCCATCGCTCTAATCTTATTTGACGTCTCTAGTTTTCTGCAACTGTATTGTATTATTGATATGAAAAAAGTAGTAAATAATTAAGTACAGATGGATTACATTATTATTTATTAAAATTTCATTTATGTATCATAGCTTATAAAATTAATTAATTATCTTCTGTGCTATAATAAACCACAGCTAAATAAACAACAAGCAACTGTACGTTCTGGAGATATAAATGCTATCTACATATCTAATTTAATTTAATTACAGTTTATAATAGATTGTTACATGAATGGCATAACATTACATTATAATTTATCATATAAATAATATTATTTGACAGGAAGGAAGGAATTATTCTCGAAATAACAATTAGAACAAGAAAGAAATATTTAAAAAGTACACAAATCGTTGTAAAAGTATAAAAGCTCAAGGTACTTATTAAACATATTAACAATGTGCTTATGTTAAGCGTAATGAATAATAATATCAAAATTCCCTCGATAAATCTTCTATAGTTCCTTCGTTAAAAGGATGTACGTAACCTTCCATTTTCATTATCTTTGAACTGATTAATGATATTCGTGCTTATGAAACTTTTCACTTTGTTATCAAACGATTTCTTTGGCCAGTAATTAATTAAAGCGAGATGGTATTAATTTGCTTAGTATTTTATATAATATTGGTAATAATTTTATGTCACATGCGCTGTAGTATTATATTCAGTTCGCACAATCCCCAAAATTTACCTATGTATCATTATTAAAATTGTGTCAACATGACGCGGTAGTGGCCGATCGCTCGTCCCGGTAGAGTTACGGCTACGGCAGCCAAAGCGGCGGTTACGAGCATCGGCGGCAGTCGGCGCTCGCCGCCCGACCGTTCTCCGGTCCGGTAAATACAGCCTCCTCGCCTCCCTTGTATGGATTAATCGCAGCTAGCGAAGAGCGGAACCAGTGCGACCCACGCGTTCCCCGCGGTCGCTCGTCCCGCCGCCGTAGCCCCGTGTAGCGCGGACGTAGCTCACTCGCGCTACGGAATCGTAACATTTCACCCGTAACATCGGCTTACCTTTACCGAAGCTATTTAAAACCATGCCATTATTACACCCTCTTTAAATAAATACTGTAATGTCATATTGATATATCATGAGAACAACAAATATCATATTAATTAAAGTGTACTTTTCTGTGCCACTTCAGTGCTACACTGTCATTTAGCGTAAGTATGTTCAATTATATTTTTTGATATATACATGCAATTTAGCAGTATAAATTTATAAATAGTGAATAGTGCATTAATCATTTCTGACCTTACTTTGTAAAAAATATCATTATTCATTAATAAAACCGGAGTAATTGACCATAATTAAATAAATTTCTTCCTCACATTTTGTATACATTTATTTAATAACTTTTTTATTATTTATTATCAATTATTTTTATTAATGAATATATATATTTTTCGAGTGGTTGAAAATTAATTGTACGCCAAACTGTCATGCTTTGTTTAGAGCATTAGATCATACCGTCCAAGCCATCGTCGTTAAGCTATACGAAGTCGACTGTAATAAAAGCATTGTTTCGGATAATATCATGCAAAATTGTGGCCTAATTTATATATTACAAAGGCTGTCTATTTTATGTTTACTATTTTATTAGCTTTAAAAAACTATTAAAAAATTTAACTTATTTACTACTGTTAATTAAGTGACCTATAACTTAGCTGGTCAAACAAGAATATGGACAGGTCTGGAACGCTTTGTTTGTAATAACAGTTGAACGATGTGACGTTCATGCGAGGTTCATTACCAATTAACTTGATTTGATTTCTTTGAAATTGAAATCCTTAATACGTCCTATATAATGAAATCGAACACTAACTAAGAAAATAATTTATACGACCTTTCTTGTCTGGCATGTCTTAAAAAACTACTATATTTTTCTTAATTTAAAATATTATTTATTTGTGTTACATATATTTAATAAACTGATTTTTGTTCAATGGTTTAAAAACATATTATCAATTATTTTACCATAGTATTTTATATAATAAATATAAATATGCGTACAATATTGTGTTATGAAAGAACACATTCCATTTTCATATGAAAGTCGATATTTAATAAAAGCGATGCAATGCAACTGAACCTTTCTCTCTGAATGGTCTTTATGTTCAAAAACAAAAATACCAAGCGGAAAATCTGAATGACTTTTATGTGCGAACGACTTTTATAAAAGCATGGTGTTTGTTATGTTAATTGCTCACGGATAAAAGGCTCTTTTTATTTACTAAAATTGCATTTGAACTTTTCAGTGACCCAGAGGATATTCAAATAGTAATAAAGGCAAAAATTTCAGTTAAAATTGATAAACGATTGAAATATTTTTTTTAGGTTTATTTTACAAAGTATAACAAAAAACTTATCGGTATGTTTTAAAGTACTTCAACGAAGGATACTACAAATTTTTGTATATGACAAATTTTGTTATAACTTGGCTATTTTTGACCGATTTTAATTATTATATTCTTGGTCTCATACGTTGGAGAGTTCATTTTTGATCATGGCTACTAAAAGATCCTATCAAAGCTTTCTCAGTATACTTGCTAATTACTCGTGAATACTTCATCCATATTCTTTCAGTTTATGTACGTCTTAGAAGTAAGAAGGGTTGAAATGTGTTATTGCTTAAAAAAATGAATATTATTTTTTCATAAAATTGTTTACATGACTATATGAATCCCAAAAGATTATAGTAATAATATGCCAATCCAATTGTTGTTGTCCAAAGATTATATATTAACAGTAGCATTTAATATATAGTTAACTTTTAATTTTACATTTTGCTGACTAAAAGGTGGCCCATTTATTATTCGCAACTGGGGCAAAATCTTAATAATATGAACAAAATAATTCTAGTAACAACATACGAAACAAAAGGAACGTTACCCTTGTTAAGTTATCCACTTGGGTTGTTGTTCAAGCTCGCTTATAAGTCGACAAGACACAAGGAAATTATGTACATCATGTCTTTCTTAACTTAACGTTACTAAAAGTGTATAATTTTTCACTCGTTCTCAAAACAAATGTTTTATGAAAGCGTCAAGTCAACATAATGTTCGCTTAATGTGAACATAGCGCTCTTGTCGTAACGTCTTTTAGAGTAATGTAAGATCTTAGCCTTATATTTCACATAATACTACGCGTTGGGAACATCGCATAACTACGCATATGTAACCTATACGTTACGTTCCCGTAATTTTATCCCATTTATCCGTTGCTAAACTTATATGATAATATATTAGACAGCTGCTATATATCAGCATTATGAATTGAATTCCATATCCAAAAATGTTGCCTATAAACATGTACATACATAAACACAAACGCTACACACTCAATGACCCTCACTAGAATATTAGTCCTGTGTCAGAGTGCGTACACACACAATCACAAACACAAACACCCATACAGGAACACATGCCTGTATGATCAATACAAACTATGTTCCGTATGGGAATCGAATACACGACCTGTGGCGTTTAGGGCAGGCTCACTACCGCTGCGGCACAACGTTATCGATAGCCTTAACCACAAAGAAATGAAATAAATCAAATTTCGCTGATAAATGATTAGATATAAATAATTTCCTCCCACTTAATGTGATTTATCGTCGACTATTTTTAGATTCAATTTAATCTTAAATAAGGACACTAGTGACTCAATGGAGTTACTTGTCTACCAAAAATTGTTAATTATTATCAAAAGTTATTTATTTTTGAAATACTGACAGGACTGGCAACTTAAAATTACGTTAAGTTTAATTGAGTCACACAGCAATGACACCCAAACCATATATATCTACCAGAGAAATTAGAATAACATATGAACATACGTTCTTTTAAAACCTAAGGAAACAGACCATTCATTAAAGGAAATAATTTTTATGTTACTTAACTACTTGAACACACATTTAAAATTTCACTTCCATCGCGGCAAAGAGTCTTTTCATTACACTGAAAATTGTATATTATAACACAATATTATTTCATATTATTAATAAATACAAAATGACTGGGCTGTTACGAGTATAAGAGAACATCAGCCGAATTCAACCGCCTAAAGCATATTAACCCAAAACTAATTGGTTTAATTGATCGCGGGCAATTAGCTTTAACGTACTCGTACTGTACACACACAAGAAATCAGTCTCCCAAAAATATATTATTTTGTAAATATATAAATCTACATATTTTTCTTATTATCATGTGATATGAGATATTTTAGATAAATAGATTATATGAGATATTTTTCCGTTAAAAAAATTATCTCATGTGAAATATTTGTTAGGTGTTGTTTTTTCCGCGAAGAGCATTTTAATAAGTTCAGCGACAGTGCAACGTAAAATTTAAAAATCACCAATTAGACTGAGTGCTGTTGTATTAATAATATTATATATCGCCGTCCCCCCAGAATAAAATGGCAAGTGACGTTACCATCGTTTTAGTGTTATACGATTTTTGGCA
>JAOPTZ010000003.1:2294500-2306559 GCA_027564475.1 Doxocopa laurentia | reverse complement strand
CGAGGCAGACATTGAGACGACTTTGTACAACGACTCTATAATACTTTATAATACAATTATTAAAATATGATTTGTATATAAGTTTAAGATTTCTATTTCTTCTTTTTTCTTTTAATGTCTTTTTAAAGATATATTTAGAAATATATCCTTTTTAAAATAGAATAATTACAAAGTTTTTTATAGTTTTGTTTACTTTCGAGCGATTAATAACTTTATAATTATTTTAATAAGCCGTTTTATTTATTATTTATTACATTTTTTTTTCAATATCATCATCATATCCCCATCATTCACTATTACACTAGTTCCATGACGAAGCAATTAAACATTGCCACGGTAGTGACACGAATTAAGTGAAGTGACAAATAAGAGAAAGGCTGAGATTGAGAGGTGATGTTAGAGTTTGGCCTCCGCTAGTCATTCTCA
Source organism: Doxocopa laurentia (assembly GCA_027564475.1). NCBI lineage: Eukaryota > Metazoa > Arthropoda > Insecta > Lepidoptera > Nymphalidae > Doxocopa > Doxocopa laurentia. Next base: position 2,306,133 of record JAOPTZ010000003.1, on the reverse strand, counting down.
AATAAAACATAAAATTACGTGCAAAGCATTTTCACGTCATACATTTCGTGCCAACTTAAGTTAGGAGGACGTATATCATAGCCTTCCGCCGGGGCTTCATGGTCATACAAGCACGAGTAAACCCATGACGTTCCATTAAAAGGCGATGAGGGTTCCGCTAAGATTTAGTGAGGTACTGACGCTCCTATTCCGACCGGTTTAGTCTCACTCTGCCTTTGCCTAGGTGCTTAGTGTGTTCGATCGAGTACACTACGTGCAGTGGTGTGCGTAAATGCATTTCTCAACGAAAAAAAAGAACTTACATCATAAACAACCCTAATAAGATTTTAGATAAATAAATTAAATATTTACAAAGACTAATCACTGGCATAACGTTGGTAATGTAGAGTGACATTACAAAAGCTGTAATAAACAAAGGGAAGTGCGGAGGAGGCGGCAGCCTACCGCGCACGCGCCACTTGAAGCTCGTTAGCGACGCATGCAAAACAATGCTAAAACAATACGACACAATACGTTGCCATCATGCTAATTGCACCCGGACTGTTGTTTTTTACTCCCTATTCCCAGTCATTCAACATCATAACTGTACAAAGATTGCTATTGAGCTAAGCCTAACACTATAGATTCGTTTTGTTTATAAAACCCATAATTATAAAAAAATCAAAACGGATTTCTGTTTTTGATATTCTTTTACTTTTTAATTAAGCAATGTATATGTAAGTACATACTTTTGGTCACAGATTCACATTACGGTTACGTGTCCGTTTCGTACCATGAGATTGATGAGATCGCGACGCCATCATGCCGAACTATACCCGTGTCGATCTCAATACTTTACCTACTTTACCTTACAGCTTAAACACATTTATTAATTTTTAGACATTTCTATTGCTACGCTTCCTATGATAGGAGGACGGCGACGCGAACGTTTTTGTATTTCCAATATAACACCACACCACCATCCATCACAAAAGGATTTTTTTAAATAATATTACCATAACAATTGTCATTCTTTTAAATAGAATGAAGAGTTCAAAATAACAGTATATAGTTCCAAACGTACAAACTTTGCCAATTAATCAATTTATTGAGTTATATGGATTACATACAGTAAGCTATAAACATAGTTATAAATTATATTAGGCTTTAGATTTCATTCATTTATTTATAAAACTGTATTTTAAGTTTTACAATGGAGTTGAAAGAGGACACTAAAATTCTATACATGTAAGTATTAATTTACCTACTGACCTATTTATTAACAATTGTTGGCATTGTTCCTAACGACGACACAATACACCGAGGTTAAGGACTTGGTTTTACCGATTGATGATTTACCCACCTTAGTCATGGTTAGTACAAAAGGATTTGTTCATTTCAATTTAATGCTAATATTTATTTCTTTCAAAATGTATTACACGTTATACATATTTATGATTACGATTTGTATTCTAAACAAGAAAGTGTTTAGCATATTTGTAAAAAATAATCGTAATCAAATTGACAACGTTGTGGCGCAGTCGTAGCGAGCTTGCTTTAAGCGCCACAGGTCGTGGGTTCGATTCCTTCACGGAACATATGTTTTTATTGAACAAACTGACATGTGTTCCGGTCTGTGTGTTTAGGATTGTAACTGTGTGTTTCCGGACCCCCGACACAGGACTATGTTAGTGAGGGCCGTCGAGTGTGTAGCGTTATTTATTAGAAATAAGAGTTTCAAATGATAGTCTATTTACGAGTGTGACACATAAACATTTGATCTTATCTTTCCACGGGATGGGTCGATCAAAAACCCAACAGGAGTAGAACCCTCTTGAGTTCTCCATATATTGAGCGGTTCGTCCATGTTGGTATTACTCGCTCAAAAATACCGGTATGAAGTAGTGATACCCGTACCATCTCTTTGATTTGATTCGTGTGAGTAGGTACAGCCCCCGTAGACTACATTTTGAGAGTGTTTTTTTTTAAAAGACTACGCCATGTCTTAGGCAGCACTGCATGGTTATGGTTCTAGTGTTGACTGTAAACATAGACATATTTAACATAGAGTAAGCTTATTAGTCAATTTTGAAATATAAAAATATGTAACACAACAAATTCGGTACAAAATTGTCTACAAACAATCTGTCGGCGTAACAATATGTCGGCAATTAAGTACCATCACGGCGACATTTAAAGTTAATGTGTCTATTAACAAATGTATTTGCCGTGTTCGAGAACGCTCGTAAATCCCGTGAACAACTGGAACAGTTGGTTCCTATCGTCCTCTCAAATATATCATTCTGCTTTTAAATAGAGACTGTTAAACGTGACAAGATAATTCCTAATTGAAATGTGTATTTTAGTTAAAATTCTGATCGTTATTTTATTTCGTTTCGTTATTATTTAATATACGTAATTTTAAATCTTTTCTAAATATTTGTACGCAAGTACTTTTTATGTGATCAATATAATTTTTATATGTTAGTATATTACCGTAGTATAAAATTAAAATCTGTATAATATTAAAAATAGTTACTTCCACGTAGTGTTTATCTATGTCTATTGTTTTATAAAAACAAAAAATAATTTGTAAAACCTAAAACAACTTTGGAAAGATAGATTTATCGATTTTAATGAAAAAATGTACCTCTAGACATCATCTGTCTTTTCGAGTAATTTATTAAACGTCAGGGCACGACACGGGACTGCCACCCGCGCGACGGCACGCGTGCCCTTTTCTCGGCCTAATAACTTAACCCGCTTTTGTTTTTCTACACAAAGCTCTCAATTTATTTATGAGATCTACGGACTGATTATGTACTGGCACGCTTATAGGATTTAATGATTTTTGATGATGATTGCGACATCGCTTGTATACATAAATTAACACGCATCACTATCTCATATAAATTAATATTTATTGAATGATAACAAAACGGATAACATGACAATTAAGTAAAATATTACTTTTAACAATTGACTGTGCTGTGTGTGCTGTTGTAAAGCAAAAACCTATGTAGGTATGTTATATCATATTATATGATAATATGGAATAATATGAAAATATGGTGGCTAGCTCGGCGTGTAACATTCAATAAATAATAAATATATCTAAAATAATCTTATTTTTATAAAATAAAATCCCATTTAGAAAAATGGGTTGATTACGTACAACCCTAGTTTTATTTATTTCTATAAATAAATTTAAGTGTCTGTTTGGGATGTCAGAGTAAGTGCCTTTAAGTTTCTCTTATTTTCGAATTATTTAATTTTGCCGTTGTCAGTTTGACCAATCTGAAAAAAACACATTTGAGACTTTATACTAAGTAATTTAGGCTTTAAGTATTTAATTAATTTTTTATATTGGGAATGTTTCATAATATAGAAAAAAATACTAGCTTTGAAAATTATTATTTAAATAATAAATATAAAATTTACACGCATTCGCAACCCCATTTGGAATGAGATGCTACATATTATTTTGGAGAGGCCCTTGTTGGATTGTCGAAAATATGCCTTTCACATCGCGTTCGAGTGTCGTGTTGCTTGTCATTTGAATATGCAACACAAAACAGTGTGACACATCGTGACGGACCTCTGTCAATTGTTTATGCTTGGTTTATTGAATAGCGTTTCGTATGTTCAACATTAAATAAAAAATTTAATATATTTTTTCTCATTACTCATTTTCAAACACATTAAACTATAGATTAAATGCAGAAAATAAATAAAATAACAGCAGAATATATTTTTACAGTTCCAATACAATCGTCTTTACACAAAAAAAAAAGATAATGAAACATAAATTAGAAATGTATATTATATCTGTTATCCGACCTGATGACGCTGTCAAGGCCAGTAGGGCCAACAACAATATAAATTTAGAAAAAAAATCGGTGCACCCAGTTCGGAGTTTCGAGGTAACAAACATTAAAAAAATTACAGTCGAGTTGAGTACCTCCTCCTTTTTTTGAAGTCGGTCAAAAATAATTATCAAGATCAAGATCATCGGATCCTTATTTCAATCTCTTGATTACAACCATTTGATTGATAACCTCGGGATAATTGTTTTTTTAGATTATTTACGTCGATCTATTGAAATTTTAAATTGAATGTACCTTGTATGCATGTTTCAATGATATCCGTACCAGTAGGTATAATGTTTTTTAGAAATTATGAAACATCAGGCAAGAATGGTGTTTATTTAAAAAAAAGTTACGTCTAGTAACAATAACATCTAATATAAACAAGTTAGTAAAAGAAAATCGTATTATTATTGAATCATATACACATATTATTAGAAAAAAAAAATTTAGTTGGAGATATATTTTTATATTAGCCCTATATACTAATTAACCCTTGAAATGTGTTTCATTTCAAATTATACTTTTTAATAATTTTGTTTCGTATGTATATATTGGGTGTTTTTTACATATTAAAATAAGATTATATATTATATTTTTTAAACTATTTCAGAGTGTATGTATGACCGACACACATTCTTTGATTTCACTTATTCAATTCATATAATGAATACGGCGAGAATTACAGATTATATTATTCTGATTTCTTCTCACTTTTTTATCTTTGTTATATTTAAATTAAAAACTTGACCTGTAATAATTCCTTTATGCTATTTTCATATGATATTTCGACATATGCGGGTCCCGCTATGATGAAAGTTCTGCGGTTTTGTCATCGACTTCGTCTCGGAGAGTCTGGCGTTGTAATTTTGTGGTTATCTCAAATGCGTCAGTAATTCTGAGGTGAAAGAAATAATAAATAATAAAACTCATAAAAGCATAAAATTACTCCAACTAAAATGTAGACTGACTTTACTTTTTATAACAAAATACTTATTATGATATTAATTAAAGTGGATGGTAATTTGATGCTTGTCGAGCTGCTCAACAAGCGTAAGAAGATAGGAGACCACACATATTGTGGTTTATAAATAAGTGCATATTCATTTAATGGAAAGATATATATCTATTTCGAATATGCAAAGGAATATTTATCATAACTACTTATGCGTAATCCATTGAAATTTATATAATATCTTGGCAATCCAGATTTTTTATATACCTTTTTGTGGCAAACAGGGTTGCGACCTGTCTGATAGAAAGCAGTTACCGTGAACATAACCTACACAAACAATGTTAGATAAAAGATTAAACGGAAAAAATGTGACTAATTATTTGAGTCTACAGCGGTCTAAACTCATCAAAGTAATAGCCGTATACATGCACTGATAAATTGCCTCAATATTCTCTGAGAGGATAGTACATTCCTGGTAGTTAATAGTAGTAGTAAATTCATAGGAAAACCAAGTTTTTTCTGCTACAAGCGTGTTTGTAATCAGCCGTCTTGCAGCCTTTTCCGTAGTATCAAACAGTAGAGTAGGTATATCGCAAGTACAAAATAACGTAAACACTAAATTAAAAGAGGAGTGTATTATTTCATGATAGCATGTTATATTTTTATTATGGTAATAAAAAATATTTTAAAATACAAAATCATATTTATGTCTGTAACAAAAGAGAACCAACCTATGTTGTGAAGGATGCGGCCGCGGTCGTGACAGGAAACCGCAAACTATCCACCTAAATAACTTTGCTCTACCAGAACATCGAACTCCATTTTTTAATATAGAATTCAAATTCAGCTTAAGAAATCTGAGGAAAAAAACGAGCAGATAAGTTACTTATTAGTCAATTTGATTGATCGTATGATTATATCATGGTTAAAAACAAAACTACTTATACTTAAATTCATTACAAATTATCCTAATGCCGGTGGGGAGTCAACGAACACAATATCTTATATATTAAAACGATCATATATATATAATCGGATTCTCGAAAACGGCACCAAGACGGTTCATGCAACTCAGTATGCAGGGAGTTCCGTGGCCAAAAAATCGATCTAGATAGTTTTTATTTTAAAAAAATGTTTTTTATCCCTGTTTTCAAGCAACGAAAATTGATATTTTGATTGACAGCTTAGATTACTTTTAAATTTTTCTTTTATAAAAAGTTTTTATATTATTTTTACGATTTTTTTAAAACTTATTTTGTTAAAATAATCCCGAGCTAAGCTCGGTCAACCAGATATTATTATACTTAAACGAATAAATCAAGGTTCATAGTAAATTCGTTTTTATTTAGTATCATAAACTCATCGTTGCTAGTAAGTTCAATATATTGCTACTTACAATTATTTCGGACTCTTTAAGCGATGTCTATCGATATTTTAAAGCGCAACGAATTCCATCGATTGTTAAAGTATGAAATTTTCAAGTTCGAAATCAACATAATCGTCGAATACTAGTTGCTTAAATAAATATAAATATTTAAAAAAAAATACCGACTTTAAAACAAAGAACTGTTTTAAAACGAATTAATGTGCTCTAAAAAGTAAAAAAATAATTGCATATTTTTCTACAAATTAATTATCAATTTACTTTTTCTACACATCAATATCATTCATTTAACTTATGATAATATAATGCTACCTAGATTATATAATAATATGCAATTATTGCTAATATAAAATATACAATTATTGCTATTTTTGACCGACTGTTTTTTTTTTTGACTGGGTGGACCGATTTTAATGTTTTTTTATTTTATTTGAAAGGTATTGCTTCCCATTTGATCCCATTTTAATTTGGTTCAATTCTGATAACAGGATTCAATAGAATACTATGAAAAACTGCCAAATCCAATTGAATTACTTTCCAACAAGATTCGAATTTCCAATACAATACAAGGTAAACTTAAAAAAATTATTAACATATTACTCATTATCTTCAAATTATTTTTGTTCCTATTCGCAGAATTTGCAATTTGAATTTTGCAACAGCGTATGCAAATGTGCAAAAGTATACGAATATCCGCGAATACGAATGCAAATATTAGTGACATCTGTAGGTAGTGATTGGACGGCGAAGGTTCAACCACATATTTTCTTATATATTAATCTCATTCTAATATATTATATAATAAGAAATGCCTTTTTTAATAAACATATAAATTTAGTAACATTAATTTATTAAAATTAACATTATAATTTATAAAATGTTTAAATTCATGTTTAAAAGTTATTTCTTATCATATTACGTTAAAACTTCGTGAGATGGCGTTGTAGGTGAAAGGAAAAAATTAATATAATTCCTTCTGATCAGTGAATGATTTGTATTAAATTTTGTTAAATTTTACAGAAAATTACATAATTAAATCTTGTACATAAAAGTAAAAAACGAAAGTAAAGTTTATGAATCTAGTAAAACATTGTTGAACTATTTTATATCCGTCACATTGCTGTCATTTTCTATGAATGAGAACTAGTTTGTCAACTTGACACATTGGATTGTCATTACATCATCTGATTTCTGAATATCTGACCCAAAATATTTTGACATTCTTGTTATATAGCGGATATACCGAAGAAAATTCTCTTATAAATTGATAGTGTTGTAATTTATAAAACTTATCATTTATAAAATTCCTTACAACTAATATAACTTCGGTCGTCAATAATAACATTCATTTGCGTTTAAAAAAATAAATATAATGGATACTAATAAATACTTAACACCAAAATTACCAACTGCTTCAAATATTTTAGATGATTTAAGGGATTTGAATGAAATTCAAATAAATGAAGACTTAAAAGTTACCAACTTTCAGGATACACTGTGTGATGCCTACATATGTTACAGAAATTACAACAATCTTCAGAAAGATTTGGTCCGGCAAAATGAATTAAGCAACAAACTAAAAGAGTTACAAGAGGAACTAATTAAAAACATCGAAAATATGAAGAAGCAACAGTAATATATGTTAAAATGGATATATTTTTATTCAACTAAATCATGTGTGCCTCATTATTTTATTATGCTTCCGAGTTTTACTAAATCTTCCTCTGTTATCAGCTGTAAGTGAAACAATGCTACTAAAGCAGCACCTTGTTCTGCAAATTTCTTATTTTTCTCCCAGAATGATGATGTGTACTTTTTTCCATTAAATGTAAGTACTGAACAAAACAGTTTTTCTATTTGGTGTGTTTGATATTGAGGGATTTTGAACCCATTTTTTCCAGCCCAGCTGTGCAACTGAGATTTCGGTAAATTTTGGTGATTAAAATTTGCTCTTATAAAGCTTACCTGGAATAAATTTATCATTAAAAGAAATTGCAAATACAATCATGCAACAAAAAAAAATGTATAACATATTACCTTCATTTTTATAACATCATCCAAGTTAAATTCCTCAAACTTGGCTTTTTTGTTTGGTGGTTCTAATTCATTTGGACAAACTTGCCATCTTCCTTGAATGCCCATTTTTTGATACTCACTTTGTTTTTCTTGACAATACTTATCTAGATCCCATATGGCACTGAAACGGAACAACACTTGATAAATTATTATTATAACTTTATCGAGAATAATTATTAGTATAAAAAAAGGTTTTATTTACCATATTTGTTCTAACGTTTGGCATTCAAGAAATCTCCGGCCCCTTGGGGTTTCTTGCAGTTCTCTTAAAATATTTTGGATACAATACTTTGTGTTAGATGGTGAATTATCATAATCAATGGCAAGTTTAAGGTAATCTGTTATAACTGTATCCATGGGCAGCAAACCATCTTGTCTGAATATTGAACAATTCCACTCTGCTGCTCTTGCAAGCATCACACTACTACACCCAGTAATTTTTTTAAATTTCAAAATATCATTATATTTCTCTATTTCTTTAGAACCACCACTGAAAAAAAAACTTGTCAAAATATTTCACCCAAAATTTTATTTAATTATCATATATAAATATTAAACAATCTATTATTTTAATTATCATTATTCTATAAGATAAAGGCATTTCAAAGAATCTGACACAAAAAGATTACCATTTCTTATTGGTTTATCAAAATATATAAATAATTCTCACTTTGCTATAACAGGTACTGATATCCTTTCTGCAACATAGTGAATGATATCAGCATGTACTGAATGCTGAGGTCTTTCATCACGGGTCCTCCCATGTATTGCTATAGCTTTTATCCCAGTATTTACTAAATTTTTAACAATTTCAAGTGTCTCTTCTGGTGTTTCAAATATTCTTATTTTGCAAGTAACTGGTATAGTTAAATTATCAACCAATGTCTTCAATATTGAGCAAGCCTTATCAGTGTCTTGTAAGAGAGCTACACCCATACCTCCTTTTATAGAAAATTCTTTTGGACAACCCATATTAATGTCAATAGCAGCAACATCATTCTCACTAGTAAAGAAAAATATCTGATATACTTACATACACATCTCAAAAAATAAATACATAAATATCATTCGCTATATAACAGTAAAATATCTTATTATTAATCAAAGGACTTACACAAGTTTAGCAACCTTTAGGGCTCTTTCAGCGCTACAAGTACCAAGCTGTAATACTACTTTATCCTTTTCTTCAGTACATGTGCGAAAAACTATTGTTCCATCGGTTTGGTCAACGAAATCTACTGTATTGAGAATATCTTAAAAACATAAATTGAGTTTAGTGTATTTATATACAATAATGAATAAACACACTGTTTCTAAATGTAAATATTGACCGCATATTTTATTTTTAATAAGATAAAACCATACCATTATACCTGCGTTTGGAACGTAAAAATTTCCAATCAATTAACTCTTCGGAATAAACGATATCGGCACCATATCGAAGAGCTAGAAGCCTCATAGGTAATGTTCCGATTCTCACCATTGGCGCAAGAATAACCTTATTTTCGTAAGACAGCATTTTCAGTTGAATATACTAAAAAATAATTACAATGCAATAGTTCATTAGGTTAACACTTCATGTATGTTCATAATTCATATCAAGTATCAACAATGCCAATTTTCATTGACGTTAGTATTTGACACTGACAATTTCAATTTTGGTCTTTTGTCCTTGTTATCCAGCTGTTATTATAAAAATATCAATAATCGTATATCGACAAAAATCTTATATGACGAATATTTCCATATAGTCACGCTTCAAATGGCAGCAAAAATATATGTTAATTGGGATTTGGTATATATTCCTAAAACGCTATAAAATTACCACATGCAACTGCATGCAAATTTACAAGGCGCAAGTTTGACCCCACATGGAGTACTGCTTTCACCTCTGGGCGTGAGCTACCCAGTACCAGTAATGGTAGTACCATTTGACCGTATTCATTCGTATCAACGTCACAATAATGACACGTATTTACCGAAATTGTGATACTAAAACTTAAAATGAGATAGAGAACAGAAATGGACGTTTGATTTGGATACGTAATATTTCCGATTACAGAAATAAATGACCTTTTCAATACTTTTATTTTTATTAATATCTACCCAATTAAAAAACTTCTCTCAATGAGCAGTCTTACATCTATTAAAACAATTTCTGTGGTCACTGACTACAGAGTCCAGAGAAAATAACTAAATACTAATATTAAATGACATTTGGGACTTGACAGTATTAAAATGTTGATTGCTTCTTTGAGTTTGACAGATATACGATAACAAAAATAACTTCACGTCAGATTTCATTGATGAATATAATATAGCTGCAGTATAATAAATTTTCGGTAAAGCATCATTCTTCATTAAATAGATAAACACTTAAAAAAATATATTACAATGAAGCCTACTGTGGCAGACGAAATGTTTCCTGAAGGTGTTGCACCCTACATGGATTTGGAAGAAGTACGTTTAGTTCACAGTATATTTGTTATTCATATATATTGCTTTTTGGGTTACTTTACTTATGTGTCTGTTTTTTGTGCTTTGATACTTTTGTGTAACATTATTAATGAACTCTTTTAAGTAGAAATTCTCTTCTTTTTTTTAAAGCATGTCCTTACTATACAAGTAATTTTGTCTTAAAATACAAAAATATACAATTTGCTTTGTTTTGTTGCTCCATCTTGCTATCTCAAACAATATATATTCTATTTGTAGGCTGGTGGTCCCTCGAATCTCCTCATGGATTTAGCTGCTAATGAAAAAGCAGTACATGCAGATTTTTTTAATGGTATGGTGTTTTATTGTACCATATTTACACTGGCATAGTTATTTTGTATTATTTGCTATATTATTCATTTGTGTCTCAATAATTGTTTCAGATTTTGAAGACTTGTTTGATGATGATGATCTGAAATAATTTCCATTGTATAGTGCTTTAGGTTATTTGAATAAATATGTAATTTATAAGTAACTTTGTTATTTCTTTTTTTAATAATCATTTTTTTTTAAATTTCTTTGTGTATATGAAAACCTCAATAATTAGGGGAAGTTGTTTGATTTCAATAGTATGTATTATTATGACTAGTGCTAAAATGATTGCAAATGAAATTGATGTATGGATCTCTTCATTGAGCCTATGGTATATGTATCACCCAAGGCTATATGTATAGATTATAGAAAAATCAAGTTTATGATCGACTTTAAAAAAAAGAAGGAAGTACTCAATTCAACTGTATTTTTTTTTCTATATATATATATATATATTTTTTTATGTTAATAGGAGCGAAAGCGCAAAGCGAGCAGGAGGATCACCTGATGGATAGGATCACCGCCGCCCATGAACATCTGCAACACCGGAGGGCGTGCAGGTGCG
>JAOPTZ010000003.1:2263229-2283033 GCA_027564475.1 Doxocopa laurentia | reverse complement strand
TTATTATCCTTTACTATTCACTAAAAGTATATCATTTTTTGTTTAAACAAACCCATGTTAAAGCTTTAAGCCAAAAACAGATAACGCATTTATCTCAAATTTTACATTGTCGTGTATTATATAAAAAGCGGTAATTAATATAATAATTTCTAATCGAAATTAATGAATTTTTATTATGAAGGGTATATATATTTATTTAAGCTTTCTTTTATTGATAGTTTGTTTTCACATGTTAATTTTGTACCAAAGTTGTTTTTGGTATGGAGTATTATTTTTTTAGTTTTAATCAATGTACAGAATTGAATTCTTCTACAGTTTTATTAATTGTATAGATTCTGACATTCTGTACATAATATGTACCTCTACTAAGTACAATAGTTGTGATAGTGAACGGTCTTGAACTTGTCACCGCGATGTTAAGGACTTATATTATGTGTATTTAAGATTCGCCGATACAAAGAATATAAGTGTTTGTGCAATAGCTATTTATTATTTACCTGAGTAAAGAGCGTTATTCTCATTTGGTCTCATACATCCATTACACGATACGGTTATAACCAGCTGCTCTCACTGTTCAATAGTGATTAGTGAGTTAAGTAGGTTTAGGCGCATTCAAATTGTAGATGGGCAATCCCGTCGTGGTATTTCAAATAAGTGTTTTCATGGTTTTAAAAATGGGTTTTCTGGCTTAATCTTATTTATTATCTTTTTGATACAAGTTGATAAGTCGCGATTAAAGTCTGATTGGGCACTAAGTTGACCACTAAACACTTGACAAGGAGAATAGGATAACATGGCATAATTTAAAATAAAATTTCCGCAAAGTCGGCTTCTAATATAAAATGTATTGCATGTGATTTACGTCAATCAAGTTCATCTTCAGATGTGCTAGAATACAGCTAGTGAATAACCCGTCATCATGTCAAGGTATTGACATATTCATATAATGCGTTTTATGGACAAGTAGCATTCAATTAAGCTTCCAAGGTCACAGCGCGTCGAATCATTTTGAAACGAAACGTAATGCGATTGCAAAGACTTTATTAGGTGTTATTATTGATATTCCAAATGATCCCGATAAAAGTATTGTTGTTTCAAGGTTCAACTTTAACAAAGGAATGTGATTAAAGAAACATCCTATCAACAACTGGTAATTCTGTATTATTCATTAATCAAAGTTTTTCACATCTTTAATGCCATAGTTTGTATTTGTAAAACTTACCGAAAAATAATTATTAACAATTTTGTTTTTTCAATCTCAATTACTAAAAGCTTATAAATAATTTAAAATTCGGTCAGTCCAGATGAAAGCCTTAGAATATTATATTTATTTACGAATAAACTGAAAAACTATTAAGATCTATAAATGGAATAAAATATACATTAAATTCTTCTTTTCATATGTGGAGTATATTCATCATTAGTGTGCATAGCTGTTTAAACAGTGTACATTAATTGGAACTTTTTTGAATTACATTGTATTTTTACCAACGTTTATTTCAAATCACTTAAATTAGCTGGTAGTAGATTACTTCGTTGACTCTTTGAATAATATGTTTATTTATTTTGATAAGAAAGTAAAAGAACGTTTGTGTAGTAAATGCCATTATAAAATTACCGAATTCGCGAAGAGGAATAAATCGGTCGCTCCAGGATTTCGGATAAAAAACACGTTGAAAATACACACCTTTCAAATATTTAGGATAATCATTCTATATTTCATATTGATCTTAACATTACAACAACAAATCTTTTTTATAATTTTGAGATTGTTTAATTTTTTTCTGTAATAATCGTTAAGTAAATTCTACTTTCGACTGTGAAATTAACCTTAATTTCCTTAATGAAGATTAATAAATACAATTAAATTAACGATAAACAACAAAGATGTACGTTTACAATCAACGAAAACTGTATACAGTTATGAATATATCCGCAGAAACTTAGACAATATGCAGTAAGGTGGCTTAGCTCACAGCGTGGGTGCTGATCAACTGGAATAAGCCCCCCGATACGGTCATTCGATTACACTTAACCTTTTCCACGTGCGCTTAACCCATCTAAAATTTCATCTATAAAAAATATGATACTGACAGTTCTGAGTGTTCAACTCTTTTATGATACAAGTATTTGTTTAGTTTAAGTACGTTTTGTTACGGTAAGAAACTGTTTATGGAGACTGTGTGGCTTACACACTTTATAGCGTGTATTTATAGATTAATGTCAGGTTTCATAGATTTTGTTGTCTCAATCGAAGTTTGCAAGATTTAACTTTCACTCGTCATGATGATTCATGCTGTAGACACAATCTTCTGAGCTCAGGGGGTAGGCAGGTCAAATGTAAAACCTTTGTTATTATATTATATAAATATTATTTCAATGATAAAATGAACTTAAATGTAAATAAGTAGTAATTTATATAATACGTAACTATAATTAGGTCACTTCTATAAGTTGGGCGATATTTTTAGAATTAAGTTTCAGATTGACATTTTAGACCAAAGGGAATTTTGTTTGATTCAATCAGTAGTATACATAATATGTTTGTTCTGCTCGGTTAATAAGAAGCATTATCACTAATACTTATGTAAGCTTCGGTGAACCAAGCGATTAGGAACAAGAGCTTCTGTGGCAATTACGTATCACGGCTACATCCTATTTTATATGACAGACAAAACCACGTGCAAAAGTTAGTATTTGTTTATGTTTTTGTTAAACCGAATCCAAAAAAGGAGCTACTTCTTAAATAAATAGTAATGCTTATATTATATAATTTTGAGTTACAATTTTCTTACGACAAAGAAATTCAAACTAACAGAAGTTCTGATATGTACTTCATTTAAATAAATAAATATTTCATAATCTAATGATTGAAACCGCTTATGTAGTTGAAAGATGTCAATGAGAAGTTTATTTTTGTTAGGTGTTAATGGGCAAATTGATTGTTATTAAGGACATGATGCGAAGTGATAGCGGATATGTCCGAAGCGCTACGGCCACGACTGATGCGCAAGATAAGACGCAGCGCGTGTCCTGCGAAGCGCCTAATGGCCGAGATCGCCGCGGGCTCAACGTGCCTCACAGTTTAAATTGAACGTCAAGTTATCGATTTGCATAAATCACACCGTTACTATTTTCAATTATTTGACCGGCTTATAAATTTAACCTTGACAATCACTACTCTTTTTCAATGCATTATGGTAACGGTTAAGTGTTGTAGGTTTAATCATAAATTACGTTTTATTAAGGTAAGCTCTATATATCGATGTTATATCCTGGCATTTCTGGTCTGGGTGTTAGTGATTGTGATTGTGTGGGTTTCCGGACCTAGATACATATCCTGGGGTCGTTGAGTGTGTAGTGTTTATTTTAATTTTCAGGGTTAATCGTTTATAATAGTATTTGCAGAACTAGCTCATACATGACTATATTTTTAAACATAATATTTGAATTATTACGAGAATAATGTTGTTCCTAATAAAGCAGGAGTTCCCAAAGAGTTGTGTATGCAAGAAGGCCACGCAATAGACAGAGGGAACAATGGCCCCGCTGTAATACAAGCGCTCGAGAGTTGTGCGGCCACGCCTGCCGCTTTCCGCGAACAACTTGACAGTTGATAAACGTGTACCTTATTTAAATATTTATGAATGCGACCCCTTAGGTACATCGTCTTCAAATTATAACATAATTAAGAGGCAGTCTACAATATCTGAGAGCGTTTCTTATTGTTACACGTACGAATATAATTTTTATATGAATTTAACGTTTTAAATTAGTTTTAAATACTTAATAACAGAGAGTAGCGCTATTAACCTGTATAACAAGTTAATGTCAGGTTGCGTATCGAGCGCGTTATGGCCGAAGCGATAATGAAAATTAAAATTGACAAGTATTGCATATATCTCGACGTCGCGTCGTAGTAGTAGCGAATCCAACGGGCGGCTTAATTGCTATCAGGCACGCGACACACCATAGTACCAGAATTTTCACCCCAAAATAAATATTTGTATTTAAATTTATTAAAACTCATCTTTTACTTAACAAACTCATTCATAATATAAGTATATATTATAAAAGAATTTGTTTGTGAGCATGCTAATCTCAGCAACTATAGAATACTCTATTTATCGAAGTGAACATATAACTCGTTACGATCAATAGGGCTAAGCAGCAATTAAAAATATCGCAAAACGAGAAAATTTTTGTGCCAGCTTCCATTGATAACGCTGCGTAAACGGTTAAATTCACCTAAAATCATGACTGATAGAATTTAAAAGTAGACAGCATATATCTATCTTTTTAGGTCGACTCAATATAACGTTTTTTATGGCAACGAAGTTTGTTCTAAAAAAAAAATCATTAATTGCGAAGGTATTTTCATAAATAAAAACGTTCAACTTTATCAAAAGCTGTTAGGATGTTAACCACGCAAAAGAAGTCGCGGACACAGCTACTCATTTAAAAAAAAAGTTGTAGATTTTTATATTTAGTATTTTTATGGAAGAGTGCAATATATATGCAACATATCTATCGTAAATAATAATTTATATTTAATGTATATTTAACAAAATGATTACAGTTGTTAGGCTTCAAATAACAAAAATGTCGTTCATTATTAAAATTCTTTAAGTTTATATGATTAAGCATAAAATGACGAAGAAAACAACGTAAAACGTTTCTGCATCCCTATTTCTTACAAAAGAGACCTGTGTAGCATATTTGTTTAATGGCAAATTCTTAACGTACCTTGGAAATTAGCTTAGAAATATGCACACTAACCGGCCAGAGGCAGTCTCTGTCGCTAATTAAAGCAATCATAATACTTAACACAACAAGCATAGTGTGTCTGCTTATATTTACAGTTAAGTACCCCTCTTAAACGTTATTAGCTTAGCGAAGTTTCCTTTAATACCATCTTGATGCGTGTGCGACACATATACTAAAATGCTTATTATTGCTCCGCGTCTGATAAGCTTCTTGTAAGTGATTCTCAAACTAAGTAGCTTTATATGAATACTATAATTTTTAATTAAAATAATTGGTATTTAGTGAAAGATATTTTGCTTAATTTTGAATATAAAAGCGATATTTTTGAATAATATTTTGTATTATGTAATAATAAGTGTTTGAAAGCTACGGCAAATATGGAATTCGGATTTTCCTCATATTGTAGTCTGATTTTTATTATTCACAAAGTTAAGAGTTGTTGTTGTCGAGAATGGTTATGACTACTATAAAAGTAGCAAACCTGGTTAGGCGATTGCGCTATTGTTTGTTAGAGGTTTCGGTCCCAATATGGCAAGCACACCTGTTTACGCTACTAGATAGCTAACTAAGCCAACTTTGGAACATTATTTCATTTGTTTGTGACTCATAACCGTACCCTAGTAAAATCCGAGCGTGAAATATAGAACGAGCAAAAAGTTGATTCAGAAATCACAGGCCCAATAAAGTACTTTCATTTGTCAGTTGAGTTGGTCGGCTTAGTTATAAATCTTAGATTTGTAAACTATATAAAGATATCTTTATATAATGAATAATTGTTAAAGGACTACGATTAATAAATATAATAGTATTATTGTTCTTAACATTATACTAAGATTTAAAAATACAAAGCGATAAAAGCTAGTTATGTGTAAATTTTAACCTTGTTGTAGGTACTAGACAGAGTCAGTCATAGCCCTAAGCTGTTTGTTTGTAGTCTGTACGACCGTAGACGACCCGTAGGTGTTTATGCGTTATAATCGCGATTTACAATTGACAGAGCGTATTATTCTTTCATTGTATATTTAACATCTGTTAACATATTTGGTAATCGCTTTAATTCTACTTTCTCTACCTTCACGTTAACAATACCTATAGGAAAGACGAGTTATGATGTACGCTTTATTATTGTTTGTGCTTTATGAAATGTTTTGAGTATGGATCGTTTCGGTTTTATTTATATGTAAGTTTATTTTTGATAACACTGGCAGTGTATAAAATGCAGAACAAAACAGTTATTTTTTTAGGGACTTAATTACTTAAGTAAATAAAAGCTATGTTTTAATAAATTTATTAAAGGAGGAATAGCATACATTAAAAAGAGTGTCTACATATATATGACTTAACAATAATAATAAGATATTGGTGCTGTAATAATTTATACAGAAACAAAATAAAGGAGCAATAAAAAAAATTGTAGGACGAGAGAATTGTAATTAAAAAAGGGGTACGGAATAATAAAAAAAGAACTGTTTATATATTTATTATAATTTATTTATCTAAAATCTAAAAGTGGACGTGCGTGAGAAGCAATATTTGGTGCTGTAGTAAGGATGTTGGTTTGAGTGCCGTTACACTGTGTCGTGGTAGCGGCGGTGCTGGAACGGCGAAGCGGCCGAGGCTAAGGTGCGACAAGGGCGTGCGACGGACCGTTCCAATTTACGGGTCACGAGCGGACCACTCGCGAGCCGACCTATCTGCTTTTCCTCCATAATTGAATCCACTGGCGTGGGAGAGTCGACATGGCGAAATAAAATAATCCATATCTGTTCCATTGTTAATCTTGCTTGTTATAACAATAAACTACCAAGATTTCCTTTATTGTCTTAGAATAAATTTATTTTCAGATTAGCATCCAAAGTGCCTGTATAGAATTGTGTGAAGCACTCATATAATTTATTGATATTACGGATAAAATATATTGATTTGACATTCTTAGTTTCGATTTGCACAGAGTGCTTACTTTCGACGCAGGGATCAGATACAATGGCACTAGATACAATGTAGCCCCATCGTAAAAGCTGTTGAAAAATAAAACCAACTCTGTATAAAATAAATCGTATGAGTTGCGGTTATTTTAATTACAAAATATTTTTATTTCATAACGAGGTAATCAATACCAAAGACGAGGATATAATATGATATTTAGGTCAATCATAAAATGGATAATGTTGCTTTACAGCAGCACGAAAGTCTTTTTTGAAAGTGCGTCGGCGTCGGCGCCGCAGCGGCGCGGCACAGGTGCGCGGCCGGCGCGGATCGCTATTCGATAACACTAGAGCAGTAAATTTAAATAACTCGAAACTGTGAAAACAGTATTGTAAGCAGTAATGACTCACACAACTTGTAAATCTCCAGCGATAGCTGTTGCTAACCAAAATTGTGAATTAATGTTTGTTCGACTTAATTATCTCAAACGAAATTTCTCTTTGCAAAATATATTCCCTTAATTGCACCTTAGAAACCATTGCTCCAAATTTAGACATAGCTCGCAACCGTATACGCTCTATGGTGATCACATTATAAGGCACGTGAACTGCGATACGACCACACGAAAGGTTAAGGGCACAAGGCACCACGTGGGAGGTGCCAGTTTAAGAAACCCGAGATCCTGTCTTGTTCACAAATGGCGTCCATATTCATTGCAACTTTGTCCAGGAAAGCAATATGCAGGTACTTTGTTCTACTTCAAGTACTTTAAACTATCTAGCTTGCTATAAACCATTAGATACTAAATAAGAAATAGCATTTATTACTAGATTATTCTCGAATTACAGCATATAATTCGCTGAATCATTAAATATATTCAAGAATTACTCACATCGAATTAACTTTGTAAACATTCGTAAGTATCATGCATTCACAAGGTTTTTGGTAGCATTAGTATCGTCATGAGGGATGTTTTATATGGCAACAGCTAAGTATAGCATGATTCGTGAAGGCGAGAATAGTGAACATGTGAGTTCGCAGGCGCAGTCGTGCACACGAGCCAGTTCATTATCGCTCGTGATGCATTTGCCGCCGCGCTCCGATGCCGCTCTCTTGCAACTTGTAAATACACTTGCAATTTAGGCATTTATAGGAATGCCCTATTCACTCCATGCTTTGTAATATAATATATTATTTTCATATAGATATTTAATCCTGATATACATATGTGAATAACGACCGATACTTCTATAAATAATACATGATCGTTCAACAAAATAAACAATGTAATGTTTTGGCCGAAGTGACTTTAATTTAATCGTATGTTAATAGTTGAGGAAAACCTGCTAAATACATAACACTTCGTGTTTTAAGTGAAAAAATCTTTAAAAATAGCTTAGATTATCATAGGACACGTGATGTTTATAGCCTGTTGTTGTCGTTCAGGTTACTCATTTTAATCAATACTTTTAATCGTTAAACGATCAAATTTGAGAGATTTTTAAAACTATGTTACAGATTTCTCCAACGCATTGTTAAAATACCGTCAACAGATCTCGGGAGTCGATTCACCGTAGTCCTAATTCCGATGGTGATTTACAACTTGTTAATAATACAGCAAGTTAAACCGCACACCCATAAATCAAGATCAAGACTGTAGCTTAAGACGAAAATATTGATTGTAATGCTTTGCTTTACGTACTTCGAGTTATATGTGATACAATTTTTTTCATCAGTATGCGTGTTTATGATCGCTGTAGTAAACTTGATCGAATATTCTCTTACATATCTTTAATTTTTATATTCCTGTTACTTCACCTTTCTTTTTTAAAGTCATCAATTTGGGAGACAAAGAACTTTTGCTTTTTGCGCTTTCATTAAGGAGAATGCTCAAGAGGCCAATTAATTTTAAAGTGATTCGTTAGTTTATGTTTCACGCAGTAACCATTACCGGGGTGACAGATTGCAGTAATAAATACAATTTTAACACGGTTAGATGTAAAGAATTACACGAGAGAAGAAATATCAGCGTCGGGCGTAATTAGTAACGCAGGTGTAATTTGTGATGGCGATGGGCGTTAGGACTTATTGGTGTTTCTAATTAAGGAAGATAATTCAACTGTTAAATATTGTTAAGTTGTAATTAAATTGTATATGGATATTAATTTGATTTATCTGCTTTTATTTCGTTTAATTAAAATAGCCTAATACATAAGGGGGTATTTAATGGTTTTGGACAATACTTGTCCTTAAAATATTATTTATTTAATACGGAATTTTAGCGTTATAAGGAATGTAGAAAATTGTTTAGATTATGAAAACAGTCACTAGGAAACTAATATTCGTTCATTAACTAGTTACTACAGAATGAGTTCCAGTGCACAGCGTCTGCGATGTCTTGGAAGGTGGAACAATGAGGGCCGCGAGTAGTAGACGTGCCGCATGCGCCCGCGCCGAGGTGAGCTGCGGGGTCACTGCTCTGACCTGTGCGTGGGCGCGCTCGTTTCCGCCCGCGAAACCGAATCATT
Source organism: Doxocopa laurentia (assembly GCA_027564475.1). Classification (NCBI taxonomy): domain Eukaryota; kingdom Metazoa; phylum Arthropoda; class Insecta; order Lepidoptera; family Nymphalidae; genus Doxocopa; species Doxocopa laurentia. The sequence goes on along the minus strand of JAOPTZ010000003.1, from coordinate 2,273,812 downwards.
GAGCTATACACTTCTAATCTTCAAAGATATTGTACTCACGACCGCAAACACATAAAACAATTGCTACCGAATTGTTACTCTCTACTTTCGATCGGTTCCGACTTTTTAACGTTGTGTAACTTTAATATTAAATAATCATTGCTTCTGGATTTTATTTATCATTGTTGTGTGCAACTTCAAACAAAATAAGAAATTAAAAAAAATACTTATATGTCAATAAGCCATCTATATTTACAATTCACCTTATGTGAATATATATTTTAGAGTTCCGTAACCAAACAACAAAAACATACATATAATCAGTTCAAAATATAATAATTAAAATCACATTTGTAAGTTATTAATGATATAACTTAATTTACTTGTAAAAATTTTAGACTTTATAAAATGATTATTTTATATTTATTACAAGATTATTTTGTTATTGGCTACTGTTTATTTTGTTACTGTTTTAGTGGTAATGAAGTTGCGGAACCCTATAATTTCCCCTACGCGTGGTCCACGCACTTGGACGACATTTTTAATATATTCGCTCTACATTTTTTGTTACAGTCGGAAATTTCGATTTTGATTCACTAATCGTTTTTATTCATAATATTTATGTAGCCTAATGTTATATAATTTAAAAAAAGCTCCACAAGACAACAATGGATTACGTATTTTTTTATTATTTCAATATATTAATGGACTGACAAGCAACCACATATGTAAAAAAGTATTATAATATAGCGGATTTTCTGTTATCAATATCATGAAAACAATTCTAAGCTATTTAAAGAATTGTATGGTAATGAAGATATACCGTTACTAAAATTTTACTGAATTACATAATTAAAAAAAAGACCGGTTTCATTGTCCAAAGTCAGCACTTGCATTGTTCGTCGCTATCGGAACAATTAATAGTTTAAAACAATTGAGTTTAAAGAAACGCCGTTAGTTCACTCCATCTGCGTCAAGGGAGCACTGCCACAATACGCCGAAATATGTTTATCGGCCATCGCTGAATCGCCGGCTCGGGCGCTTGAAAGTCCTCGATGATGATAACAACTATAGAGATGGTTTTGTTTTTTTATCCGAAAACATTTTTTTTACATAATTACATTACATTTTTAATACATAAATCCAATCGTATTTTCACATTTAAATATTTTTCAGAGTATGCTTATCTTATATATTTACGAGATAATCGTGTATATATATAGATATATTCGGATTCTCGGAAACGACACCAAGTAATGAAACTTAGTATGCCGAGGGCAAAAAATTTCGGGGGCGAAAAATCGATCGAAAAAAATGCTTTTTCATCCCTGTTTTCAGGTAGTGAAAATTAGTATTAGAATATGAAGAAAAATTTCGCGAATTTTACATTTATTTCTGTATTATTTAAATATTGTTTTTTATATTTTTTTCTATAAGAATACTACGCAATGTAAGATAAAGCAACCAGACACGTAAAGTTTATTTTGAAGTTTGTTTCCACTTCAGGAAAATAGTTTATGAATTTATGAGACCAACCTACAAAATAATAGGCGAGCTAATAAAATAGTGGCGAAAAATTTAAATACAAATTTAAATTTTTCGTTTAATTATTGCTATAAAATGTATAAGGAAAAAGCGTTGGCTTACATGTTTCTTCTTAGGAGAGGTTGAGATATATTTTTAGATCTTGTTTGAATGATATTATTGTTTATTTCCTCACATCCAATAAGTTTTGTTAGCTAACTTTTGTGATTTATGGAATCACAAAGGCCTACTTTTATCAATCATTTTATAACAACAGGACGAAGTATATTTTTTATGTGCTGATTTTTAGAAACTTTTTACTATGAAAATAAAAAGCGCAATTACATAAAACAAATATTTTAGATATAAGTTTAGGTTTTATTTGCTCATCCGTCCGTCACACGGAATTTGATACTATTGAGAGTTCAAATTATACGTTTGGTTATAAGAAGTTATCAAACAGCAAAAACAGCATCATAATCAGTTAAGTAATTTCACAATTGCACATTAGACAGAAAAAATTTATAAAAAATATGCATTTTTAAAAAGTACTGATAAAATATATCTTTAATCTCAGATCAAGTCTCGCTACAGTTATACATCGCACTTATTCAGGGAAATCAGTTTCCATAATCGTTTCCTGTTTTCGAATCATAAAACATATTAGCATACACATGTAGTTGACAACAATGGTTGAATTAATTATAGATTATTTTTGTATGACTAAAAAGTACGATGGAATTTTTTTTTCCAAAGGCTAATTATATACTGTCTCATAGAAAGTTGCTGAAGCTAAGGGTCCTGGTTACAGTAACGTCGTTTGACAGACCGCTAGAAAAGGCGGTGGCGGAAGCTTAGTCTATCGGGGCTCCCACCTCCATTTTCGTCAGAATTTTGTGACAAAAAAAAAACTTTCTCGGTGCACCGGCATTGTCATTCTAAAATAAGTAAGGCTATACTATTATAAAAGCTATATAGATATCTATATAAATGAGGCGATATAATTATATAATCCATAGCTCTCTGGAATCTGTAATTTGATTTCGTCTTATTTTAATTGACTTTTAAAAAATAAACCATATATTTCCCCAATTTCTCCAGAATGGTCTTACAATGTTGGATTTTCGACTGAGGTTCTAGATATCGATATAACACCATAAACCTAACTTCTATATCTATAATGTAACTTAAGGACTTAAGAGATAAATATTAGAATTCGTCATAATATACAGCATAGCCTTGAGAAAGGAACAGTCCTGGCGGGAGATCAAAGTTGATTCCATCCTATAAAAATTTAAGAATTTAAAGATTTCTTTTGAATCTGTTTCTAAATAATTATATATTATAGTTGTTGCTATTAATAGTCTGATATCACTAGGCTTTTTATATTGGTTTTGTTTTTCGTGAGTGTTTCTGATACATCAGGATAAGAACAAACAAAAACTGATTAAAAATCTTTCTGTTTATAATTTTTTAGCATGCCGAATTCTAATCTCGGATTTGTATTTACAATCATCACAAACGTTACAAGCTAACGACGAAGCAATAAATGTACAATTATCATGTGATAAGGATAACTAATTGTTGTATTTGATACAGCCTACGGATCATCTATAGCCAAAAGAACTTTCATATGCGTTCATTGTAAGCGTTTACACTCCAATATTTTTTGGCACCAGCCCATTGTATGCAAATGAAGAAATGAATGTTTTCACTGCAACAAATCACGAGTAACGGTTCGCTAAGTGAAGATTTGTCGGCCAATAATAATTATCTCTTATTGTAACAATTCTTACACACACTGGTGCCTGTATGTTTTGTTATTTTAAAGGTGAAAGATCAACTTTTAAATTGACTATCGAATTCAGATCGTTTTCCCTCTATAGTAAATACGATAATATCTAACCACTCTTAAAATGTTGTCAAGAATGATCTACCTTTCAATAATCGTAACAATTAAATGTTAATACAAAGAAAGTTTTTATACTTTTGTCTATAGCCGTATTACACTTAAAATTTAAAGACATTTTAAAGTCATGTCAGTGCCTTATCGTCGTTTCATCGGAGATTCTTTCAAATCTGTCGGCGCGATAAGTGAAAGAAATCATAATTTCGTCAACCGAAAGTGATGCTGTAAAGTAGTTCGGTGGTAGCAGTACGGGAGTGACTAGCGATTGATTCAATTAGTGATTGCGCTCAGTCGCTCACTTGTCGCCGAGTGCGGCCGCGGGACCGCCGCTGTCTGTGCCCGTCTCACGTCACGGCACTCCGCACCACTCTCTGCCCGCTATGGTGATACGATCAGCCTCGCCGCCGCCGCGCGCCGCACCGTCTCTGTCGTGATGCTTTAAGCTGCGATCTAAAAACTAAATGGATTATGTTTTTAAGATACCATTAGTGGTTCTTTGTTGTTTGAGTCGATATTATGAAAATTACTCACTATTTTCATTATTTTCGTTTTCTAAATCAATTTATGAAAAAGTATAATTTAAATGGTTCTTTTTTAATATTATGAATGTTTCAGCTTTAGAATCGTACGAATTAACTGATTTTAGTTAGGCAAATCATTATTAATGGACCAACATATGATTAATGTTGCTCCAATAAAATTATTACATATTAATAGACATAATCGCGTTAATAAATAATTAAGATGTCTCGTGCGGTTTCAATTTAATTTAACTTCTTTTGTTGTTACGACTGCTACGAACAGAGATTGATATTGAACAATATTAGTATTTTAAAACGGTTTAAATAGTTTAAAGACTCAAAGATATTCATACTTGTTCTATGCGATTACATTGTCATTTAATTGATGGAGAAACGATTTCAAAGCAAAGTGTAGGTAACAAGGAATAAGTTTTTTATTATGTTGATTAGTTATGTATAGTCCTTTCAATTTCTATATAAGAGATTATTTCCGCTGATCGTTATCAATTGAAATGTAAATTTGTCAAGAGATATGCGTCGAGTGTCAGTCGGAGATCCTGTTTACTGCCTACTTACATCACCAAAAGCCACGTGAATGTCTATATATAAAAATTTTAATATGATGTATAAAATATATGTTTACTAAAATGAATATGATAATTTTTTTTGTACGTAATGAATTTTGTATACGATGTAGTTAATCTTATAAATATTATGGGATCAAACCTCAAGTATAATTTCCAACCAACGCAAGACACTAAACAACAAAATAAGTTTCCTATTGATTGATTACTCTTCCCACTATTTAGACGTTTATTACCAATATCGACAAAAATAAGCCATTACAAGCCTATAATAAAGATAATAGTTCAATAACAATACAAAGAACGACGCTGTAATTTTCTTTTTGAGCAGGTTGTTGGAGACCTCGCGGCACGTGAGAGCACTTGTGGGCGGGACGTTTTGACTTTTGGTAATTACTTTCAGACACTTTAGACAGACATATGGATGAAATAGGTAATTACGTTTCAACATAAATATCATACTAACTTTTGGTCTAGTACACAAAGGCGCGTATTTTATTAAGATCACGTCAATCGATGTTATGACATTCAAATCTTTTTGCTCAACTTCCTTTCCTATATGCTTAAAAATAATTTCGTATTATTTCCAGTATATCATATTTCATACCAGGTATATACCAATGCGGAAGAAAAAAAAACGCTATCAACTCATATAAAGCCTTTTCTGTTATCAAGATATATTTTGAGAAATTGCCTAGGTATATACTCCAAGTATATTTCAATATCTTTTGTCCCACAACGCAAACAATAGTAAAGGTCACTGTGTAATCTATTAGAGTTTTTGATTCCTAAAAACTTTCACCATAAGCCATAAGTATAACAACTAGGTTAAAAGGTTACATCGTAAAACGAATAATGACCATTATTATATTCATTTGTTATACACGTAATGTACTATTTAATGTTTATTAATAGCAAGTTTATTTTTTTTTAAAGTCACAATTACAAGTTTTATGTAAAAATAATAGCTACATAATATTAACAAAAGTGTACTGTAGTCGGTTACAGATATTTATTGTTAAAACATCGGATGAAAACTAAAAGTGACAAATTTTAGTGACTCAACCCAAGCTATGTTTTCTGTGATTACAATTTTTGACTGTAATAACTAAATACAAGTTAATTTTACCGTACACAATACGTAATTAATACAGCTTTTTAAGGTTTCATTTAATGAATTATGAATATGACTCCAGTACATTATTTTTTCTTTTAGGCTTAAGTTATTTAGTTGGGTAAGAAAAGAAGCTCGGAATGATGTTATTTACTCTATTTTTCACATAATTGCTGCCTTAAATAATGGTAGCACTATGTTTAATAGAAACAACGACTTAATTTAAAAATTATCATAATTAAACTATTATATATTGGCAGAAAATAAAACTAAAAACTGCTAATATTACGATAAGAAATAAAAAATTATAGCATAAAATGAAATAAAAAAATTATAATCAATAAAAATTGCAGCGATAATAAATTTAAAAAGTTCAAAGTAAGATATGGTGGACTAGCTTATTCCACCGGTTGACTCTCCCTGTGTCATTGTGTATATCCATAATGAGTTATCAGTCCAGACATTTCGCGATATTTATATCCATATTACATAGTCGCGAGCCGGAGGCTGGTGAGGATCGTGCGGAGCGCTCGCGGCTGATGATCATGCCCCACAGCCACTTTGACTTTGGATGCACGATCTATTTGCAATTGTTTTATAATTCACTTTATTTGCATGATTTCGTTTTCATAAGTACTTTTATATTGATATTCATAATCAAAAACAATTTGTTAGTTACTTACTTTTGAATATATTTATGTTTTATTGGATTATAGATTTTGACAATGTTGTGGCGCAATGGTAGCGAGTCTTAGCGCCATAGGTTGCGGGTTCGATACTCGAGGACATGTTTGTATTGATCATACAGACATATTTTCCGGTCTCGGTGTTAGGGATTATAATTGTGTATATCTACAGACTCCCGACACACGATTAACATGCAATTTAAATTATTATATTTATTTTAATACAATCTTCAGTGTTCTTTATGTTTTTTAAAATTAATTTTGTCGTAAATTACATTCTAGATATTTTACGAAGTTGCTTAATTAAAATTGCCGAGAGGAAATTATGTGTGTATATTATTTCTTCGAATATGTTAGACATACTCGATTCCGCGTTCTCTTTATGTTTCTAAGAACAGAGACAAAGAAGAAGCAGTGTATATTTATAGCTTTTATATTTTAGATTCAAAAGAACGAATACCAGACGATTTTAAATATTTTGATTACATAAGACATATTGCTGGAGAATAAATTTGATGAAACTTTTGAATATGTGAACTGATTAAGAAACATTTACAAATATAATCATTTATCAATGGAATTTTCTAAGTATTAATAAAACGAACTTGTAGAAATATGTCATTAAAATGTTTGTGATATTTTCAAAATGTATAATATCAAAAGAGCGCCGAGGATCGTATTTCTTTGTCGGCTTTTAAGAGACATTGTGGCATACGTTAGTAAAAATTCCAAGGTGAACATTTAATGCTTAAGATTTATTGACAAAAATAGACTGTTTTTGGATAATAAACATTAATGGTAAACAAGTGCTTAAAACTTTGTTTTCGCTAACAATTAAACAAAACCGGTCTAAAATATCAAATATAATTTACCCAAATAATAGCCTGCCCTAAAACACCACAGGTCGCGGGTTCGATTCCCGAAAAATGTTTATATTGATCATACTAGCATATGTTCTGGTGTGGGTGTTTGTGATTGTCATTGTGTGTGTTTCCAGACCCTCGACACAGGATTCAAAACCTAATGTGGGCCGTTAAGGGTAAAAAAAAAATTACAAATTAATATTGCAATATATTTGAGTTAGCCTTAAGCATTTGTTTAAAATACATTTTATTGTCTAAAATTTCCTTATTGATATCATAAATGTCTTTAATAACATTAAAAAAAATGTTCTTATTTTTAATAGCGCTATATGATATGGAATGGTTTTAGAAAGAGTGACGTAGCGTCGTTTGAAGGCTTTAGCTCAGGTGCACAAGTGAGACATTCACCCCGAGCTCGCTCGGCACGCGTCCGCACTGATTCGATCCTGTACTTGTAAATTATATGACCCCTGCCGCTATTAGTAACATTCATACTAAAATAGATTTACTTTATATTACCTATACTTTAATGACTATGAATTGAACAGGTTTCTTGATTATTCATAAAGCCTACTAGAATCGCAAAGAAGTAAAATGAGGCGCATATTTTCACACCGTTTATACATTTCGTAAATTTAAAATTAAAACTGTGTATGTAGAAGCAATGAAAGATCCAATAAAATTACAACTATACGTAGTGATCCCTATCTTCATACAATTTTGAAATAATGTACTATTAAGTTATACAATGGGTTACATTATTAATTATTCCTAATACAGCATAAACAATACGACTGCGTATGTCCTTGTTTCAAATAAATTGTTCCAAACTTATGTAATTTCGAGATGTCTTACCGATAAAACCAAACGTGACTTAACTAACCTCTTACTTAACACGATGTGCGCGGTAACCGCTCAGTTTTTAATACAAAAGATGTTTGTAACTAATGTTAAAGTCATTTAGAGGTATCATTAATTTTAAATTATGCATCAGTGAAAATTAACATATAATGAATTGCCTTTGTATGATCTTGCTCAATCATATTCATATTCTTACAATAAATAAAACAATGTACAATATAAGCTTTCGTTTATTACGACTGTCGTGTATAATTTTGGTAACGAAAAATACGCATTTTAAAAAGTTATATTGACTATTTTTAATATATATCGAAATTTGATCATAAATTTAATTAAATAGAACTACAAAAAAAAACAAAAGTGTAACGAAGTAGCTAAACGCGCGTTCTTTATGTAACGAAATTAAAAAAAACTCTATTTATTGACAAGCGATCAAAACATCTTGTGAGGCGTGTAGACAATTTTAGTAGCGGGTAGTGATCGCATTTCGTTCCGCCTATGTCGGTTGCTCGGCCGCAGGTAACCGTTGTATGTGGTCACCACCGCCCGCTAGCACCGACATCCTACACTAATTAAATAACTAGCGACACGTGTCGTATTCGCGGCGGCTATACTGCACTGCTTTCTCCCAGCGACACACGAGACGGCCCTTACTGTAAAGAGAAAATGTAATTGCGGTTATTGAAGCTATTAGTACATAACAGTTTTACAGACGACAAATAGAAAATCAGACAATTATAAGCTATGTTTGTCTACTTAATCATTGTTATACAATACATATCTAAAATATTTTACTAACCAAATATAAGATTCCATGTTATCCAACAATTGAAACAGTTTCATAAAAAGAATTATTGTTGCTAGTAAGCTGGTAAACGTTACAATTGTACGTGAGTGAGTAAGATTCCGAATAAGATATACTTTACAAACTGTCTGTTATGTTTACATATTGTTTTTAGATATTTGGTATAACATTTTTATATTATTATTTACTAAGAATCATAACATTCTATTTTATTATTGTTATATAAATAAGCATTTAAGACAAAAGCAGAAGGTCGCTTTATAACCAGTGCTACCTATAATCTAGCGCGTTTTACACACACAGCTAGCAACAAGCAAGTATCATTGTAATTCAAATCGAAGTAAGACACAGCAAAACTGTAAATTGAAATAATAAATTGTCATTGCCTTATAGACAGTAATGACGCGTTCTATCCTCGATTTCTCACGGGCGATGCAGGCGTACTAATAGCGCTTGATCTGAATCTATTACTCGATAAACATAGCCGTTGTATATCAATATTGACTGTTATGAAAAATATTTCTATGTTGACTTATTGATAATATTGTGAATTGAACAAAAAAAAACGCATGTGTGTGTGACGTATGTGTATAAATAAATATGAGTGTGATCTTGACAGACAAATAAATAAAGTAATGAAAAAATTAATAAGTAGTAAGTAATGCATTTTTTTTTTCATTTTTTAATTATGTATTAATATCCGCAAAGTTAACAATCATTAGTAAATTCAACTACTTTACTTTTTTATCTCCACTAATATATTCTCGTGTCAGAATTATAAATATTTAAACTTAAGACATTTAAATCCAATATTAAAAAGATAGCAGACTATATATTTTGTCGTAACTATAAACCTATTCTTTACTTAGTTCAAAGAAAGACATAAAAATATGATTATAAGTAATAATTAACTTAAATCTATTCAAATATATGGTATGATATTTTAACGAGATAATTGACCGTGATCTTCATAACGGTTCGTCTGAGCTACAATAGAGATAGTTCAGCGTTTGAGTTTTTGGAACACGTTCTCTTAATAATGGGTGTTTACACTGTTCTTAAGTTCAAAATCAAATAGATGTCGATCATAACGCCGTGTCTAAATTCCTTAGGCAACAATAACAGCTCACGCCGCGGCCGACAATAACGAGGGCGAATATTTTTGAATAACTAACAAATATTCCAATATCGAATGGAACCATCAGAAACTAACGAATACCTCGCTGTTGGTATTTTAGACACACGTAACAGGCACAGGTATTTTTAGCCTTTACATTAGATAGTCGAAGGTTTTATTTCGTATTACATTGTTGATTTTTAGTTAAAAATTACGAGAATTATTAAAATAAATATATACAACAAAATAAAAATAATGTAAAAATGCCAACAATAAGTTTAAATATTCGAAGACAAAATTGTGTTTAGCTGTGTATATTGCTTTAAATATATCTGGTTGACCGAGCTAAGCTCGGGATTTTATTTTACAAAATCAATTTTAAAAAATTGTAAAAAGAATACAAAAAAATAAAATTAAAATGTTTAAAAGTAATCATGGCTGGGTTTGGACTCAGATCATTCGGTCGCATTACTACTCGCATCCACAATTACACTATCACAAACTTGTCAAAATTTTTGAAATTTTCCTTCATATTCTAATACCAATTTTCATTGCCTGAAAACAGGGACTAAACAATATTTTTTTGAAATAAAACCTACCTAGATCGTATTTTCGCCTCC
>JAOPTZ010000003.1:2227512-2255062 GCA_027564475.1 Doxocopa laurentia | reverse complement strand
AAACCACTGAACCGTGAGGAAGGACATAAGGGTACTTTTTTTACGAAAAACGACGGAAACGCTGACGAAGTCGCAGGCAACAGCTAGTATAACAATAAAAAATTTGTATTATTATTATACAATTTTCAATATTATTAAATTCATATTATTGCAAATATTTCTGCATTGATTACTTATAATAAACATTTTTTAATAACTATTATTGAAAATATCGGTACATAGACAGTAATTATATAAAAATAGGAGATGAATTCAATCCATGGTACATAAATAAATACAAAGGCATCATATTTATTAATACTCAGAAGTATAAACAATCCACGACGAAATGCTCGTATCGAATTGAAAGAGTCGTAACGTGAAATAAAAACTGTGGATGTTCATCAGACACGAAGCTATAAAACGAGCCCTAAAATGTTAAACGACTGCTCAAAATTGGTGGTAAGAAGAAATTACAAAATAAAAGGATGAGATTACGGTACTTTGAATGATTTTTGAGAGAGTCCGTCTTAACCTATATTTCACTTTATGGGTGAACGATTTTACAGCCGCCTCGCAGACAATCCAAATGACTACGCGTGTAGAAAGTTTCAGAAATAATTTCGAAGTGATCACTCAGTGTATTAAACCTACTTTTTCTTTTATATACCTTTTGGATTATGAGTATATATCAATAAAAATCTGCAATATTTATGTCCTGTCGAAAGTATAATCGTTTTTCGAGATGGACATCTAGCATATGTAGCTGTATTGAAATTGCAATTATTAAAGTATTTTATAATAGTTGACGAAGACAAATGCTTAGTTATTCGGGGGCATTAACATATATTGTAGGTCAATTGAAATGGTGGTATCAGTGTACAAATCGGAGCAAGCTGTAACAAAGCGTGTCGCGCGGTGATCGACGCGTTGTCGTCGCGGCTCTATGACAAACGCAAGCTATGAGTGATTGTGTCCGTCCGTCGTACACTGGTTCTCTTTGTGCTCGAATAATCCACTGAGTCGTGATCTAGAGTCTAACGGTGCAGGTCTGCCAGCCTATTGAGTACGCTCTCGGTAATAGGCACAATTTTTCAAGCTTTCACATAACATCACTAATACTTGTTAAGCCAAAACCCAAATAATGATTTATGGTCTGAGAACTCAGCTTATACAGTTACATACGCTAATATTTATGATTATACATTGCTTATCACGTGGGTGTAATTAAATCTGTAAGGATTCATTTTTAAAACAATAGTATGTGTTCGTTATACGAGCTTAGTAAATTATTTAAGCTTTATTAAACGCTTATTTTTATTTTGGTCGCCTCCATAGCAGTTTACTTATCTGTAATGATTTACTTGGAACCCAAGTGGTTAAAAGTCTGTAAATATGACTAGAATAATTATTATGTTTCGAATCTTACAATTTAAATCAAACTGCAAACAATCATAGCTATATTAATAAAGTCCACGTTTTATAACATTTCATATTAAATTTTCTTAATGATTTTTTATCGTGATGGTAGCACGCGTGATTTTTCACACTAAGGTTAATGCGATTTGAGTTAAAATCTCGGGTCTCACCTGCATACAACCAGCCACCTGTTAACTGCAACTTGACTATATAAAAAAAAGCAAAGGAGCGAGCGCCAGCCAATGCAAAAAACAAGAATCCAAGACGACACGTTTGGAAAATAAAAAAAAAAGCGTTCGCCCACCAGATGGTCGCCTCGACGCGCCGAGAAACTCGCTTCGAGCAGGTTGTGACTTACCACGCATTCTCATTTGCACTTATGAATATAGGGAAAAAATTAAAAAATATACATTTGAATATTAAGATGATAAACAGATTGATTGATAAAAATAGCCTTCATTTTTCCTCGAAAGTATATTAAGTATTCTATTTTGTATAATATTACGAGTACATATCCATTACATTTTGCTGCTTGCGAAATTGCTACAAATATTTTAATAATAGAAATATTTTTCGGAAGAGACAGCAGAGAGTAAAAAATCTAAAGTAAATAGTTAAGAAGTACTTCTTTTTAATAATGATATTCTATTAATTCGATACTCTTCTTCAAACTTCTAAAAGATTGTTTATTAATTTTACGTACGTACATTCAAGACGTATAGTTTTATAATAAGTACGCATTAATTCATTCAGATATAAAACAGTTATTAAGCTGTATTTGATCTTTAGTTTTTATTATTTTATTAGCCTGTCATATATGCAAATAAAAAAAAAATTTAATATTAAAATTTATAAAAGATCGTTGAATGTAATCTAAACCTTTTTTTATTTATTTCAAATTACACAGGTAATGTTATAAACTGTATAACATAAAAACTCAACAAAGTGATTCCGAGACCTTTTGATGAACTAACTTTTTTATTACACCTTTCGAAACCGATTCCACCGCGCTCATTTAGGAGAGTTAGCAGAAATTAATTGGCCATATGTTTTCTTTACATTGTCATTAAAGTAGTCAAAAGATATACCCACATATGGTGCGATATTTTTTATGTTTTGCAAAAACAAGTTGGAAACATTATTAAGCCGACAAAACAATCAAACAACAAATATGAAAAAACGGACGTGCCAACCTGTTTTAAATTTAAATAATGTGTCAAGTCATCTCATCACCTTAGTTCCTGTATGTTCTTTTATCTTTTTAATTTATGTTTGTAAAATGCTGATTCGTTTCCAGTAACAATACAATGAACAGGTTTTATATGTGTATATATATTTTTGATTTTTATACATGCTTGAATATTGATTGAATTAAGTACTAATATTATCATCCCTTTTGTTTGAATGATAAAATAATAAGAATATATTCGATTTGCCATCTCATCTCATACGAATTGTATATAGGACAGACGTGGGACCCTAAAACAATAAAGCTTAAGATTTTTCGAAGCGGATTAAAAATACTCACCATAATGACATATCGATGACAGTCGTTGGTTCAACTAGACAGTAATTAGAATTTATATATTCGTGATACTAATTTAACAGAGATCAAAATCTATATAATTGATCATTCTTCAACTGAATGAATGTTAATTAAGGAATCATCTGTTATGAGCAATACCGGTTTAATAGGAGTGTTTCCTTCACACTAAATATCGACGTGATATATGACGTCACAGGATCCGTACTGAACTGTTTAATTCGACGAATTTAAGCCCCTTGAATTTAATTACGGAGCATGGGCATCTTCTCTTAAGGAGAAGGATTTAGTGCATAACCACTACGTTGCTCCAATACGGGTTGCGGTTGTTACAAACACCAAATCCTTCACACCCTTTTTTTTCCTTTCCCTACTTTACCTTTCTTACACGCCTGTGAAAAACTATTGGTATTTCTGAAGTTTACTTATTACGCTAGCGGCTTACCGTCGTATTTGCAATACCTATATTAAAAATGAAATGTACTATTGTACCTTCAATAAAAAATGCATAGCGAGTGTGATTAAATTACTTAGAATATATTAATTGCTTCAGCACTAGGTGGAAAATTGGTCCGCCTCCGCAATTAGTTCCCAGCTCACTAATGCTGGTGTAACTTATGGCCGGCGATAGCAGCCGTCTTATGTCGCTCATTAATGGATAGTTTCCATTACTAATCGACTTCAAACAGCATTTCACTTTGTAATTTAAAGCGTAATTATCGCTTTTGGCAAAGATTAGACGTTGTGTATTTACAAACCAAGGCCAATTTAAGTTCTACGTGTCCACTAGTTTGTTTGTTATTAACAATAGGTGCGGCAATACGGCAATAATTTAACACTTAATTTCGAATATATAATTATTATTTATGTGATTTGAAATTGCGTTCTTATTTTAACTTTTTATAATGACTCTCAGTTTAGTATTCAATAAAAATAATTCCTATGTAACCGATAACCCTACAAACCTTACAGGATAAAACAGGAATTGATTATATAAGAATAATTATCTCATGAAGGGTTAACGATTATTATCAAACGTATATAAGGGACTTAAAGACATATGATGTGCTCTAAGTGGCTTTTTTCGGCTTTTAGAACCTAAGATAATTTACGCCCGTGCCGATGGTAAAAGTCTAAAGTATCTTTCATATTAAAATAGCTTATGTTATTAACTAGAAGTAATGTTAAATTAAAACAAAACTAAAAAGCTCTAATACTTAATAAATATCTTATTATACCATAAATTAATAGCGTAGCAAAAATAGATAAAAATCACATCTGTTAGGCAAAATATCCAGTTTTTATACAATATTGGTTAGTATTACGAAACAGGTGGACATAAGCTAAAGAGTTTACCTGCATTAGTGTTGTGTGCGCACCTGTACCCGCATGGCGCATGCCCGCCTACGTAAATGGTGACACGATGCATGATGTCCATCTATTACTGCACACGACGCTTCGACAGTCATTTATAACATATCGACTAAATTTAACAATACTGTATAACTTTAACGTAATGAACCTATTGAATACCATATGTTATGTAGAAGTTTGTACAGCATCACGTTTAAGTTATAAGTAAGATTTAGACGGCAATCTTAATGTAAAAAAACGTGAAAGTAATTTTACCATCTAAGCTAACGAAAACAACATTTTATATTTCATTATAGTTTTAAAACGTTTATAATAACAATGCGTCTTTTGTAACACTAAAATTACTCAAAATAAATCAAAAGTAAGATCCAATCATACGATAAAATAATAAATGATCCCACTCCGACACATCAACACTTAAATCGTTAAGAGCACTCCACATAATACTGAGCACGCGCTATTGACATGCACTTACGTATTACAGTGGAGATGGAATATTTTTCTCGCGAATGTTCAGATATGGTAATTGGTAACTTTAGTGCATTTTTGATTTAAATAATGTGTATTCTACGTATGCAGGTAGCTTATATTTTGCTCATTTTTTAGTAACTTATAGCCACGGTATTACTTTAATAATATGCATAAGATATATTTTTTGTTAACTGGGTGGAAATCTGCTACCTGGCTGATTGTCACGGAGGTTGTTGAACGGCTAGGGTATCAAAAATGTTATGTCAAAGAAAGAAACTTTTCAAATAATTCCAGTGGTCCGCTATAAGATCCATCCATTTTGGTGCCGTCGAGTCACGTCCATGCGATTACAAGTCTTTTGCCAGGACTGCTACTCAGACCTAACTCTTCTTTATCTTTATGGCTTATTGGCCACTTTGGCGTTTCTATGCTTGCTCATGCACCAGCTTCAACAATAGCCGTGATAAACCAGGGACTTGCAATAGTTACGCTATTGCATACGCCAAAATTTGAATCTATCAGAATCTCTACAATCTTCCAGTCTTCCCTACAAAAATAATTACACCCCTATAATCTATCAAATTAATTTACATTTATTGATGACGTAGGCTTATTCCACAATGGTCCCGTAGTGCGTTCCCGCAAACAAATAATCTCTTCAGTACAATATTAGTGTAGGAGATGTATGATACGTAGAAATATGCCGGCGATTAAGATGTCTATTTAGGTTACAAAGATAGCCGTGAGCGTTTCGGAGCCTGACGCGGATCGCTGCCACGGGTAGATGGCGGCGTGGCTCCATCGGATCTTATCATTTTATCTGCTATATTGATTGCGCCCGTGTCGAAAGCTTCGCCCGGTTAAAAACGACGCAAACGAAGATTGAAACCTTAACGTATGTGATGATTGATTACATTGTAATGGACACTGACACACGGATGCGATTCACTCAAAATACCAATGCGACAATGTAATGGGATTTATTATTCCAGTATGTTAAGCACACCGTGATATCTTACGTGATTGCCATTAAATCTTATCTTTTTTGGTATTCATACATAAAATTATAAATGTACAATTATAACATCTAACATAAAATTGGCTTGAAAATAAGTCTTTATTGTAAATAAATAAAAATTATAAGTTAATAGAATTCCAATTTCTATAAAAATATTTACGGTCGAATATTTTAGGTACCTACCACAATATTACCAATTACCAAAATTTCACGCTTTTATCGACTCATAACGGTGATGTAATGAGTTTTAAAGAGCTTTTTGGACTGCGCGGAACACAAAATCTTTACATACGAGCGAGATCGTAATCTAAAGATTGAAGATGTACTAAAGATTTTTCTGCACATAATGATTTATATTCATGTTCTGGTAAGCATCATGATAAAAATATTTTTTGCAAAGAAACGCTTTAAAATAATTTATCGAATGTTCGATTTTCCCTTGCAAAATGCCATCATAATTACAATAAAAAGGTTGCAAATTTTGATGAGGTTAATGTGTTGTCGCGGTGCAGTATATTATTAAGAATAATAACGGGTGATAAAGCTGTAAATTGCGAGTGCGTGAGGTCGAAGCACTTGGACAGGCGCGAGGCGGCGCGGATGCAGCTCGGCGCGGCTGCCGGGAGCCGCAAGCTCTGCGACAATTGATTGATAATGCCTGCCATCAAATGTTCGATCATTTATATCATTACAGCTTTTACGATCAAATTTATAATTTTTTTTTTTTAAGTTCATTTTAAGAATAATTTTACACTTAGGATACTGATTTAGATAGCTTACCATGAATATCATTCCAACTTTTATTCGCAACTTAAGGAAAATTAAGCTATTTATAAAGTAAAGAGAAACCATTAAGTATATACATACAACATAAAATACATATTTATAAACAAAAAATGAAGCAGTACAGCTTCTGTAACTGCTTCTGCAACCTTCTGCTTGTGGTTACTATTTACGTTTTAATAAATAAATAAACTTTACACACTTAACGGCCCCCACTAGGTAACTCCTGTGTCAAGGGTTCGGAAACACAGACAATCACAAACACAAACACAAACACAAAACAGATAACAGGAACACATCCTTATATGGTTAATATAAATAAATATATGTCCCGGGCGGAAAATAAACCTGCGACCTGTGGCCTTTAGAGCAGGCTGGCCATCCTCCGTAAAACTACTGGTAATACTACTGGGAGTTTCTTTTCCAATAGACATAATTGGGAAAAACATAACATCAGTGAAGTTTTACTACGAGTAGTCGAATGGGAAAGAAATTGTAAAATTAATGGGAACAGCTCGTCAATTTCTTCTTTATGGAACCACCTATTGGTAATATCTCGTAAGAATACAAACATATTAGTAATGATAGTAAAAATATCTATTGTCTTATAGAGCATGTATGAAGGACGTAACGACGCGTGACGTCCACCTGTCGCGTGCGAGGCGCGTGCTGCCAACTGCCAACCGCCCGCACGCTCAACCGTGGCCGGCACTTGCAGCGCGGACCCACCGACCGTGCAGTATTCAGCGCACCAACACCTGACGCCGCGCCTCCATAATGTCCTGTTGCCATAACTACCAACAACCTAAGGACACAAACTTTGCTAATTATAATAACGAATTTGATTACTTTTAAATAAATTTTGATCAAGGTTTTAATAACGCGTTTTTTACCATATTTCAGGTTCCGTCATTGCAGATCATTTAAATATTTATCGTACCAGTATTAAGTCTAATTACACTTTAAATGGTTAATAAATAAACACACAGGCAATTTCAATTTGATTTTTATGTACATACATTGACATTTTAATTTTCAAAGTCATAAATAAATTCATATTTGGCATCAACCTAATTTTTTTCTGTATGTCAGTTTATAGTATCGGTAAAAAAATGAATGTATGATGATAGGATATACACATTATACGAAAATGAGATAATTCAGCATACATTTATAAAGCCAATACAGTTAAAATGTTATACTCATGGTTATTTTCCAATTAAAATTAGTCCTTTAGTATCCATACCCTTTCTTATTTGCTGTGCACAAAAACCAAAATATGCCGAAAATATTTTTACAACCATTCCTGTAATTCGTACGTACAGTAATCATTTCAGCACAGTTGATTTTTTTTGAATATTATCTCTTAATGTATATTGTTTATCGATTATTATCAAATGACTCTTAAATTTGTATGTATATTAATTTAATTTAATATAATCTCAATAAATTATTTTTTTCCTCTTTTTTGGTATTAGATATTTTTTATTTTTTTACTTTTATGCCAATGATAGTAATTCGATTGAAATTTCTAATTTTTCTTTTTCTCTACTTTTTATAGTTATTAGTAGAGCCGTATTTAGTTTACATATTATTTTTTTGTTAAACCATAGTACTGTTAATCTCCCAAATAAATATTATATATGGATGTACATCATATGAGAGGTATACATCAAGGGAGGGGAGGCACAAAACGATCAGGCCTGACCACTCAATATTGCAACATTGCGGATATTCTTATTCATGCTGTCCGGTGACGCTGTCAAGACCAATAGGGCCAAAACACATTCCGACATAAAGGATATCCTTATTTCATGTTGTTACAACACAAATTTATACCATTATTCGTCTTTTGTCTTGTTATTTAGCTATGTCTGTCAATTTTAAATTTTTATCATATAAAAGTAATTCTTAAGGTCAGCAGCAGAACCTTACCAGAACCAGAACCAGCCTCTCTAATAATACGGATACAGAGACTAACGCAAATAGTGATATCTTGTTAACAAAACGACACTTGTCTTCTGTTATATATGACACTATTATTTCAGGACCCGAAACGATCACACGATATAATCTTACTAACAACATCAAGAACACGTTGTAGTCTATTTATAACAGAATTAGAAGAGAATGGAACATACGTACATATATTATTTTAAACAATATTTGGTTGAAAATTTAATTTTACAATAACCGAAATAAAACTAAAATATTATATTCATATCTAGATAATAAAAAAGTTTACATACTAACACAGTGGGAGATATAAAAATATCATGGATAATATATACCCGCTGGGTGGCCGAGTTGAACAAACAACAAGATCGCCTACGCTGCGCACTGGCAAAGGTTATCAGAGCCCGCAAGAGATTAAGCAAGTTCGTCTAGGATATATAGCAATATATGTATACATAACTTTCCCTGGAGTTTGACATTAAAACGGACATTCATGTTTGGCACGTGCGGAGGGTACGCCGGCGCGTGCGTCGAGTAGGACAGCGCCCGCTCCCGCCACGCTCCGCTGCCCTCCACCCTCTACCCCTATCATCGTGACATTACCACTTTTTACGATGCTCACACTAATATTCTTCTAACCGCCATGTGTACGACAGTTGGACTTAGAAGATAAGGCAAATTTTGTAATTTAATACAAACGTAATTAAATTTTTTTAACGATATATCTTTACGCATTTAGTTTCGGATAATGATCAGGACTGACCATTGTATAATACAGAAATAGCTGTAAGCTGCAATAGTTAGAAATTATCATAGAATAATTCGGTAGTAGAATATTTAGTATGGTACTCGCGGGTCGCCTCTGTCTGTTGGGTGAGCCACGCGGGGGAGGCGGCCGACGACTCGACGCCAGCTCACATTTACTATATCTTATTTATAATTACGTATGACGGCGTTCCGAAACCCGGACCTGTTGCGATTTCACCTGTTATTATTGCCATTTTATTCATTGTTATTTCGTTTATTACGTTGCTTGTTACAGATTTTACCGTCGAGAGAATTTAACGAATGGCTCTTAATGATGAGAGTATATCTTTGTGCTGATTTCTCCTTATAAACCGCACACGTAACGATTGCATCTTTAGTTAGTGTTGGCAATTTTATTGATATGATTAAGTTTTTATGTTTTCCAGATATAATATAATACGAAAAGAAAGTAAAACGGAATTCAGCAATAACGTTTAACTTTCATATAATAAATGTGGTACTTCTGTGTTTCTGTATTAATGATACTGATCCCAAAGATATTGACATTCTTAGTATTAAGCACTCAATAAAAAATTTTATAACACAATGCCTTTTGTTACAAAGGAGAATATTATTTCATTACTCATAAAATTTACTTTTTATGGATAGTATACAAAACAATTAGAAAAATCGTATTTTTAAATTTATCCATAAAAACAAAGTGGACGAATATCCTTTTTTTTTGACCGACTTCAAAAAAAGAGTGAGGTACTCAATTCGACTGTATTTTTTTTTAC
Organism: Doxocopa laurentia; assembly: GCA_027564475.1. Lineage (NCBI taxonomy): Eukaryota > Metazoa > Arthropoda > Insecta > Lepidoptera > Nymphalidae > Doxocopa > Doxocopa laurentia. The sequence continues at coordinate 2,244,975 of JAOPTZ010000003.1, read as the reverse complement.
TTCTCACCTACACTTGGTAAGAAACTCCTTTACAAAAATTCATTTCAAACACTGGCTTAAGCTAGACGTTGCCATTCGATTAATTTTTACATTTAATGTAGTTTATAGTTTTATATTTTCATTCTAGAAAACAAAAATGTTATGAATGTATGTTAAAGATTATTAATAATACACAAAAGATGTATGTATGTATTGGTGTGCAGTAAAAATAATGTGATATGATTTTCCGCATGCGATCTGTGGGCCGGTCGGAGGTGAGGGTCGGGCGCCTACGCGCGGTACCGTTACACACCGGTTAATTTTTAAACCGACAGGATTATTGTATTAACGCCCGCGCAGTGCGCTCGGCAGGTAACCATTCCGATACTCTCTCTCAATTGTAATTATAGCTGTACGTTTAAATTAGCAAAGAGATTTTATAATTTCTATATTGTACTGATTTCTCACAAATCATATTTTCTTGAAACATAAAAACTGTACCACAAAAAGTTATAATACAATTTTCTTTTCAAAATAAAAAATTTAATTCAACGAACTGATGTCTTCTGTGGCGTAAGGAGATAGTGAGCCTACTTTAAATACGAAAATACTGATGATTTACTTTTTTTTTCATTTACTTAGATCTTAGATAGAAGAAAATAAATAAAAATTCAAAAATTGTTAATCATATTTTTTTTAAATACAATTTTTTACTTTCATTTAATACATAAAATAATAAGGGTTTGTTTAACATAAATATTCTTCCTAAAATTAGTAAATGTAAAAATTAAATGAATATAGCTATTTTCTTAAATGATATTCAATGTGTGTTTATTGTGGGGCTCAATATGTACTTAACATAAAGTGCCCCAACAATGATCCAGTCTTTTATGCTTAATGCGTATGCTAGTCTGTTTATGTTCTCTTTTGTACTTTAACGAACCCATAACAAAGACTCCATAAACAATCCATATCATAACTTACCGCACATTCTGTGCTCATCACTTTAATTAAAATATCTGTAAAAGGAAATAAGAAAAACATTAAAATATGAAAATAATATAAAAAACCATTCACTATAATAATAAACAAAATGCTTTTTTTATCTAATTAATTTATGAATAAATATCAATATCAAATATTGTAACTTCATGTCGCGTTGTAGTTTCAGAATTGAATTGTGTCGGACACTGTAGAAGTTGCCGTTGATGTCTTTTATACTGAGCGGATTTAGAGTGGCGCTTATTTATTAGAGTCTCCTCCACAGCTTACAATTTCTCAGCTTTAACTACAATATAATAGCATTAATGTTATTATTGAAATGTAGTACAGAGCTTAAGAACATAAACTACTAGAATCCATTTAGACGAATCTGTAAAGGTTCGCTACCAGTGAATAATCTTTTGAAAGGCGTTGAAGCGCGTCGCACTTCGCCCACGCGTCCCCAGCACCGTACCTTACAGTCTTGACTATACTTATTGGCATAGGATCATACGATTTATCGAGAACCGTCGTACCTCTGAACAAGCCACAAAGTATATATCATTTTATAAATATACATATATTTATAAATATATAATTTTATAGAAATAAAACAATAATTTACTTAAAAGCGAAATAAATTATCGAGTTTTCCATAAGTGTGGAATTATATTTGAATGTGGAATGTTGAGATCTTGACTTCTTTCGTATCCGTGTTGAATAATTACTCCCCCTAAAAGACTCGAATGTGTGAAGGAGGTTGGCCGAACACGTGCCGTGACTTTCGCACCTCCGCTATTGTATTCGCTAACAATTCTGTGACACCTACCTACTATAAATTATAATATAGCATGCATATACATTTTATTGCAAGCGACGAAATACAATGCAAATGCATTAGTTATTACACTTAAAACATTATACACAAAAGTTACATTAAACCCGTAATTATTAATATTGTTGATTTAGTTAATATATATATGTCCATGATTTAAAAGGTAAAAAATGTAATGTACTTCTGAAAATTTTAATCTCTACTGCTTTAGTTTGTTATGCCAATTTAGTTTAACGTCGCTTAATCTTAGAAAACAACAAACTAGAATCTTTAAATTGCAGTCACAAAAGTTACGCTCCGTGCCGACCGTATCCTAAGTCACTGTACGGTCTCGGAGGAGGCACCCTAAGGACATAATCAACTGTGAGTCCTCGTAAGGGATATTTCTTTTCAAGAGTGTGTCTCGGTACTGGGCCTTTTCACTCGGTGATGCTAGACTAAGGCAGAAATGAAAAATATCTCAGGCTTATTTTTATAGAATAACTATTAAAGTTTTAAATTAGACGTGTCATATGATGAAGCTTTCGGTTGCGTCGATATAATGAGTGGCTTATGCACGTATTATTTCAGTAGGACAATATTGGTCGTGTCACGGCGGTCGTGCAGGTACTTATATATAAACATCTGAGTTTATTGAATATTACAATAAAAAATGTTTTTTTTACACAATATAAAATTTACGAGAGTATTGTCCATGTTGCATCGCACCGCACATCGTATATCATCAAAAGGCTCTGAATCTGAAGAGATTATAAATTGTAACATTGTCATATCAAGAGTGGGTTAGGTAATTTATTGAAAGGTGCGCATTGAAATCACGTTTATTTGTGCGCACGCGCCGACGTGCCACGTTACAAATCATGCTTATCGGCCGAGCTCGACTTGGTCCATTGCCGCTGCTAGTTCTAAATCTAGGCGGATCTGATACTCACCTACTCGTTGGTCATCTCTCCTCGTAGCATCTTAATATCAAATTCGTATTAAAATAGATACTGTACCCGTTATAGTACTGTTTAATTGGATACATATATGAGGAAACCATTTTGTTTTATTTTTATAAAAGAATGTTTACTATTACCTCATGCTGTTATTATTTAAAATAAGAAATAAAAACAAAATTAATAAAAGTGATTAATTATTAGAAACATTTCGCAACATCATTTCCTGCTCGTTTGTACCCCCACGCTATCCAATACATCAATATCAGGCAAATCTTTCTTTGCTACAATGTTTATCTTAACTAAATTTATCTATTGTCATATAATTAGAGTCTTCGTAGTGAAAAATGCTACTATCATTTCAAATTTACTGGATTTTCTTAGAAATAATAAAATTTCTGTATGCACAGGAAATTAGGGAAACGACTACTGTAAAACGCAACATCCCAACTTAAAAGGCAGAAAATAAATACAATTTGACTGATTTTTATTAAGTAGAGTATATATTGTATCCCGAATCTTAAACGAGTAAATCAGATTACCTGTCAGACATAACTTTAAAAAATTCGTAATAAATTAATAAAAGTAATTCAAGAGAATTAGTAATTAAGAACATATTTGACTTACATATTAACGTGAATTAGCATTGATTAGGCATAATTTTTTTTGTTTTTGTTGTCTTATTGGAACTGGTTATTATAGTCCGATTATTATAATTTTATTTTTACTAATCTTTGACCGTGATTTTTAATAACCGTAGTATTTTTATAGATATGACTAATATTATTATTAAAAGTATAAGTTAATTTCAGCCCCCACGAGGGTTGCCCTATTTTCTTATCTGGGTCTAAGTACGCGGCCACCCTTAACCGATGACGCTGTCAAAGCCGGTAGGGCAGCAAAACTCAATCATATGCACAAACTATGCATATGCAAATAAACCTTCCTTCTTAGCGTTACCTAAGCGAACGAATAAAAACAAACAAATAACACTTATTGTTTATATTATTAGTATAGGTTGAAGTGGGCATCTGATATTTCTTAATATTTATTATAATTTAATCGCAGTGATGAAACGCTAAAAGAATCCGGATGAAAAAACATTAAAAGAACCATTATGAATTTTATGACATTAAATTTAAGCTCTTGTGTTTAAAAAATCAATCGGGTGTAAAAAAGCTTATTATTGACCTAAATTACAACTTGTAACAATAAAAAAAATGAACAAGGTTAAATTAAAGTCAAAATTAATTAACTAGTCTTATCGGTCGATATTAATAATTGTTGGTAACAGAAAAGTTAAATGTTGTTAGAGTATTAAGTGTGAACTCTAATTGGTGCGGCGTATCAGTAGTCAATCTTGGATTAGATTATCACGATGCAAATAGAAACAGAATTAATTAATTAGAATGTGTTGGATTGGACGCAATGCGCGGACGCACGGCACGCGCCGCGCCGCCGGCGGTGGTCGCTGGAGACCAATCACTGCGAGTCGCGCCGCTCGCATGCTCTCTACAACAACTTCACTGACTCTTTCTAATTGGAACTTGTGTAGGCCGATGTGAATATTCGCTAACTGTTAGCGCCGATTCCCTCGAATCGTCAGTTACGAATGCGAACTACATTCCGCGTCCTCCGATTTGGTCAATCTACTTGTCAAATATATTCCAAACTGTAGCGCGTTTTAATTGTCCTTCTATATTATATAGAATTTTAAATGTTTCTTTTGCAAAATTGTATTAGCAATTTTAAAAGATAATATCATTATTTAAAAGAATTTCTATTAATGCGTTACTCAAAGGTAATGAATGGTATCTTAACAAAACGTGCACTTGCTTGATAGGGTTAAAGGTTAAAGCAGATTTTTATCTTATTGGGGCACTTTCTTACTATTTCATGACGTGTTGTTATTAATGATTCATTGTTTTCAATTAAGATAATTAAACGTAAAAAAAGATATAAATTTATTAACAAAAATGAATAACGATCGTATGGTATTTGAATAAAGTGTATAATAGGAGAAACTAGAACTTAACCTCTATTTAAATTTGAATGATATGCTCGCATTGTGTACGTGAGTATTGAACGTGCATTCGTTCGTGCAAATTAAAACATTTTCTTTGTCAGAAAAAAGTCAAAGGTGAAGCACTTATCGAAACAACAATCACAATTGCCACTGAGGACTGTAGATAGTTATCGCCTGACATAGTTAGAGATGTCAGGCTGATAGAAGGAAATACAAGAATATCGGTTCACTAACAAACAAAGCTTATAGTGCTCTTAATTCATATTTATAAAAGGTCGCCGATAATCGTATATTAAATATTGTTTACAACATAGGAAAATGACAATTCAACGCGTATATATAGAACTTTGTTATTCTGAATGTATACACGTGTTGCTGTTGGCCCTACCGGCTTTGATAACGTCACCGCTAGGGCTGAGTTCTAAAATTCATCTTGAAAAAAGGGAAAAGCATTCACTTAGTCCTCAGTTCTATGTGGCCTAGACTTGAGAATTTGGAATGAAGAAAATGAAGTAATGAAAAAGAAAAAATGAAGAAATACATACATAGTTTAAGTAATACAATATTAGCGAAGTATTAACTTTTATAAGTAATTACTTTATTATTTTTTCTTTAGTGTCATATATGTAAGATACCATGTCAAAAGTAGTTTGAATGCAATTGTTATCAAAACTAGCGCAGTAAATACTCGCATAAGAGAATGTTTGACTTATAGAATATATTAGTACTTTCTCACATCATTGTCCTCTTGGAATAATATTTAGAAGTCTTTATGTAACAAACTGGGTATGCTTACAACAATTATAAGTACAAATTTTCTTACAAGAAAAATTTGGTATGTTTTAAGCTCTGAATATTATTATTTCGATATTTGAACATATGCATGGCTTTGTTTCATGAACTAACTGTTGCATGTGTTTATCAGGAAAGAGGGGTTCAAATAATAGATTTAGAATAATTTAATATTATTTTATATTTTCTGCATGCGGAGGTAACGGGAAGGAACGCAAATCGGCAACGTTTTATATAATTTTACAGCCTCATGAATAGTTTTGTGCTTAATAATCTTATAAATAATAAATCCTTAACTTACAAACTGTTATAATTTTACGAATATATTAATTATCTATAATTAAGGCACTTTGTACATGGCTTAGGATATGAATATATGCATCTAAGTGTATGACACTTGGCAAATGCCACATGACTAGCGACGCCGCAACAGCGCGACTAAACCTATCTACAATATTGTTACTCTAGCTTACATCTAGGTGGCTTATCTTACACGGCTCCCTATGAAGCTCTCATTTATAGCTTACAATGTTTAACTATATGCACACAATTTGTTAAACAGAATTTTATACAAATAATTTATATTAAATAAACACTTATGTTCTATAGTACTGTTGTGTGTCAACGTGTTGCTCTTAGTCTAGAATGTTGGAGATCGTGGGTAATGTGGTGCTCAGTCTTTCAGTAAGCATGAACAGTCGCAACTGACGGAAGCTGTTGGTGGGTATGCGTTGGGAGACCCTCAGGGCGATACTCGTACGGGGGTGAGCCGGCGGCTCCACAGCCACCCTCTAGGTGTTTACTTAACAACGACATACGAGAGAACGTTTTGCCGCAACCGGTGCAGGAGTACTTCTTGACGTCCGAGTGAGTTTGTAAATGTGCGCGGAGGTTAGACCTATCGGCAAAAGCACGACGACAATGATGGCAAGAGAACGGTTTTTCTCCGGTGTGAGTACGAATGTGTCCTTGCAACAGCCATGGACGCGAGAAAGCCTTCCCGCATAGGTGACACTTGCAAGGTAATGTATGTGTTCTGATATGCATTTTCAATGCCCCGAGTGATGTATAGACCTTCGCGCAATATTTACAGCTGAAGGATTTTCTTGCAAGACTTCCCTCTGCTGCGGCGCAATGATATTGTTGGTGTTTCGAGAGTCCAGAGTATGTTGAATAAGATTTAGCGCAGTCGGGACATTGGTAACGTGGACGACGTGGCGCCGATACGGAGACACCTGAATCGGAAGAAACTGACCCAGGCGAGCGGAGATCTTCAGGGCAAGGTGGTGGTGAGCAGGATGACGGTGGTGAGGCAGGCGAGTACTGAGCGAAGAGCTGCGGATGCGCAGGAGGCGATAGAGATGGCGCTATGGGGTACAGCTCTTCTATGGGGTATGCGGGGTATAATGTCGGTAGATACGCGTACTGTGGTGTAGGCCGCGCCAGCTCTGTGGGGGCTGGCTCTAATCTTGAGCGGCAAGCAGCCAGGTATTCCAGATGTTGTTGAGGCCATTCCTTTGGTTCAGATTTTATCACTGTAGCAATTGGTGAAGTTGCTTTGCTGGGATAGTTTCCTGTTTTAGATAGATCTTCGGGTTTTGTACTGAGATTTTCTGGTTCGTCATTTTCTGTGTCACCTGATAACAAAAAAAAAGAAACTATTAATATAATGAAACATAATTTACGTTTATTAAAATATATTCATTCTAGTTTATTTATAAAATTTTTGAATATTTTTTCTTTATTATTATTTATATTGTAAAATTATAGTTATATTATAAAAATATATGCAAAAAAAGACAAAATTTTGACGTTTACGAGAACAAGTTATCGGTAAATAGAATTAATATTGATGTATTTTTAAACAAATATACGTTAATAGTGATACTTACAGTGATAGTCGTAATAAAGTCTCGTAGCCAAGTGGGCGGGGTGAGGCGGCGTAGTGGGCGGCGTCGCTGGACGCTCCTCCCGAACCAGCACCGGCCGCTTCTTCAGCGGACAGTGCGCATATTTTTTCGATAACAATGCGCGAGCAGTCTGAGAATCTTCCACAAGCATGTTGCACTTTTTCCACAAACACTTAACTCAGTATATCAAACGGCAGAATTCAATCACAAATTCACTTAAGTGCTACAAACAGTCCATTCATTAATCACAAATCAGCATCGGAGTCGTAGAACGTAGTACGTTGATCGTGCTCAGAACGCAGGCGACGTGGACGTGCACTCGTCTGACTTCCGGAACTCGAATTGGTGCGGTGAGGGAAGTCCGCGCCTTATATGCGCTCCCCGTCAGCGACGGCCAGGTGGCGGCGGGTAGGCCGCGCACGTGCGCCGTACCCAATCGGCGGAGGGCGCGGGGCCCCGGCCAATAGGGGCGCGGCGCGGAGCGGGGCGGCGGCGGCACCTGCGCCTCCGCACCCGGCCGCATCGTTCGCTCTCAGTGCGATATGCCCAGCTTTAGCACCGTTCCGGTCGAAACCGTCGTCTTAGCCAGCGATCTAATTTTTTTGCGCAACTCTTGGGGTTAAGCACCTTTGAACTGAGCCATACATCTTTGTGAAACGGTCCCGTCAGTTTAATAATAATTTGAAACGAATCGTCTCGTCGCGATTATTATTTAAATCCAAACTGGTCTCGCTATGGCTATAAACGCCTGTATTACAATAAACTAAATATTCATACAAATCAAGAATAAAGAAATTCTTTGACAAGAAATTAAAAATATAAGTAGGTCGGCCTAGTTAACAAAAATGGAGTGTTATATTTCTGAGACAATGGTGACGCATAATAGACCACTCATATGATATAACACGAGACTATAAAGACCTTGTCCTCTGTAAACAAAAGATTCATCATACCATTTATAGATTATTAGTTGATAACGCATAAAATTACTATTTGATTCAGAGCCATCAAAGTTCACTTAAGCAGTAATTTTGTATTATACAATTTCTTTCTTCTCATAGAACTATTCCAAATCGATATTAAGCGAACCTAATTTTAGATATTACTAAATATGTTTAAATTTTGCTACGTGTGCACGATATAATTAAAATATTATACATAGGTATATATATATGGTATATGTGTGCATTTAATAAATCATAACAAAGGTTCTAACGCGATCGACAAGTGGTTTATAATTAATTGGTTAGATCAGCAAAAAGTTAACATTACCTACATGTAATATAAGTACGTGTCATACGAATACTTGCAGAGATCATGTGCTACATTCCATTTTTATTCAACATACCATATTATATACGTAGTCATATTACAATCAATACTATAATAATTATAATCTATAAAATAGATAAAGTTAATATATCTAGAACTAAGAAGGTTTTATGTATTACTTATTTCTTAAAGCACCTTAACCTAACTACCTTTTACGCACGCGTAACTATCAGTTAAACGTTAAAATTTTACTTTGGAGAAAATTTAATTTAATTTATGTTAAGATAATCTTGTTCATCAAAGTTCGTAATAACAGTAATAACGGAATAACCGGAAGGTCTGAGAACGCGTTACTAAAAAGATTTCCTTGTGTATGTATCAAATCAAACAGGCCCGTCCCAAACCCCTTCGTAACGCGGAAGTACAACGTCCATAAGTCCTTCATTGTTGTGTTTTTCGTCCAATGCTAATTCCCACACATCGGTCGCGGTCCCTGTGTATAAGTGCATGTTCTCACAGAACAAGTTATGTCGTTGTTAAATGATTGTGGTTGTTTAACATTATATATTAATATATGGTTGACCAAGCTTTGCTCGGTATTTTTTTTAAATACTATGACTACTATTTTGTAATATAATTTTAAAAAAAAATAAAAAGAATGTAGAACGTAATGGGACTGGATTTGAACCTGGGTCTTCTGGATATAACCCGCTTTCCCAACTATGTTAATATACACTTATCAAAATTTGCTAAATTTTCATTCGTATTCTAATACCAATTTTCATCGCCTGAAAACACGTATAAGATAAAGTTTTTTTAAATCAAACCTAGCTAGATCGAGTTTTCGCCCCCGAAACTCTCTGCATACTAAGTTTTATGAAACTTCTTGGGGCCGTTCCCGAGAATCCGACTATATATATATACAAGATAATCTCGTTTAAATATATAAGATAAAGCTAGCTTTTAAACGGTGTTTTATATTCGTGTAAAGAAATTAAAAGTGTTCAGAACATTATTTTTGTTCTATGATCTATGATAAAATACAAATTATTATTACGTAAATTTTACTGATTGGTGGGCATAACCGAACCAAGCAGACGAGAAATGCTTCTACCGATTTGATTTACAATATTGAGTTCCATTACACAAGATATAATATAAACTTAAGTAAAATAATTTTTAGCATCGATTCTAATGCCGTGAACAAAAACACAAATAATTCTACAACGCTATTATTTTTAAAGACTTTTTGTATGCTCGTTGATATGATTTACTGCCGGTCAAAAGTTCGAGATCGCTAATAAAAATCTTTTGTTTTTGGTAAATGTTTTGCAAAATATTTGTGACAAGAAGTAATTGGTGATAAGAAGTAATCTGCACACCTGCATATTTTATTGTTTACATAGATTGCATTAAAGCTTTTTCTTTTGTTCTGCCGCCTCGCAGCAGTGTTACCAAATTTCAATGTAAGCCGAGGGAGAGCTAGCCCGATAATCGATTGTAAAACTTTTATTACTTCATATTATCGCAACTAATACTTCTTTAACTTTATATCAACTTAAAATGCATTTATTCCAAATTCTTAAAAATAATAATATTAATTTTAACCTGATACTTTCATGGTTATCTACGAATATCTCACATAGTCAAGACGTCTCTAAAATTAGAAAAGTTTGCGAAATAAGTTATGAAACGCGATCTGCTATCATTGTTTTCAACAAGAACCAAGTCGGAGGTGAAAAGTACTATCGTTTGACATCATATCAATCGTTTTTCATAAGAGAATAAGACACACCATTAGTGGGCTATTTTGCAAGATCAATGTTCATATAAACACGGATAATCCACATCGCGATGACGAGGATGTCGTGTTGTGAAACTATACCATGAGTCAAACAGTAATTGTGTCAAGGGATTGAGAAGCGCGTGCGCATCAATTCTTCGATTTATGCACATCTGTGACTAATCACGTTGATTGGCGGTCAGTTACAATTGTAAAAATCATCTTTTAATATGTACGTTTCCTTTGTTACAGACTGTTCTTAAAAATATATTTTTTATCTTTATAGCATCAGTTATGTATCAGTAAAAGTCCCGTCAAAATAGGTCTAACTGTTTTTAAGAGGTGCCTGAACGAACCGACAATAATAATTTTAAAAAAAAATCTTATTTGTTGTACCATATATATTTAAGGAAATAAACTTTGTAAAAAGCTGTTTATGATGTGACTAACAGACACTTCAACTTTATTGTTATTGTTTTTGAAATATTATAGAACGATAGCAAAGCAAACAAATTTGTTTAATTAACACAAGAAAGCGATAGTAATTAGTTAAATATGTAGAAGACCTTATGAATGGATCGTTATCGTTACTTTGGCCTGGGAAACGTAAACAGCTCGTTGGGAAGACAAACAAGCCTGTAAACAAATTGAAGTACTTAAGTGTTCAAATGAATGACACCGATGATAATATTATTTTGTTTTTACTGAATATTTATACACGATAAACAATATAACAATAAATTTTTACTTAATAGAACAGTTAGCAAATTATTCTATTAAGGAAATGTAGATTATTATATATTTTTTAAGTTAATAGTTTTGTTTTGCTTGTTATTAAAACGTAGTTTATTTTATATGCTAGATAGGTTTGTTTGATATAAAGCAGTTATTGTAGCTTATGTTAAAAGTAATCATATATGTAATGCTTATGCGTTAGCATTTGTCTTAAGGGGTAGTACTTAAAAAGAAGAAATAAAGCGACAAAGGAGTTTCTAGTTCGGGTCTTAGGTTATATCACATTATTCCTAACAATTTAGATTATTTACCGTACTTATTAATTTTCCGGTCGAGAAGTACCAATCATCCACCAAACATACAAACACCTCAAGCTATTGCGCATTTAAATAATATGGTATTATACAATTAATAAAAAATTAAATGAATTAAAAAATATATATAATGTATTACAGTAATAAAATCAAGTTAATCTCTGAACTACATGTAATAATTATAGAATTTATTATGGGAATATAAATTATCGCTAGTATGATAATGAGGAGGCGTCAATAGGTGTCAAACGGAGTGTCGTCGCAGGTCGTGGGGTGTAGGGGGCGGCTGCGTCGGCCAGGTGCGAGGCCGCGGGGGCCGGGGCGCGTGCGTAACGGTCGCGGCACGAGCTGCGCCGGCGCAGGGGCCGTGCGCTATGGCGGAAATAGCGATGGACAGGGGCGCCGCCGGCAGGTGGTGCGCTATGTGCCAGCCTGCCAGCCCGCTCTCAATGTCACACAATTGGCGGTTAATTCCTCGCATACATTATTCGTTGTGAATAAAATCACTGTTGTGACGCACTATGTATATAAATATTTTATTTTAACGAACTTATTAATTTTTATTTCATCACTGCCATTTAGAATTTTGATATTGTGAAAAATAAATAAAAGAAAAAAGTTCAAAAAAAGAATTATACATTTTATTTACATAATTTAGTATTTAAAATGAAAATGATCGAATTATGATGGTTATTAATGTTGTAAAAAAAATACATATATTTTCTTAGCGCTAAATGTAAAAAAATAAAAATTTTCAATGTCTACAGTTCGTTCGATCTCGGCCGGAGCCACACACCTGAGCTCCGTCTGTCTATCTGTTATTAATGTGTGTATCTATATCATTGTTTGAGTTTACCTCCACACATAAAATGCTACACAAAGCCATACAGGCACCCACTAACGTCGACCCTGCATTGAATTGAATCAGTGCACAGCTATGCCGGCAGCTGGTTGCGCGTGCAGAATCACATGTCTGTACCCGAATCGCACATCTGCATCGACTTAACCTATCGACACAAAACGGCGTACTTGCCCCACCGAGCCGCAGAACATTCTATACGATTTTATTCAACAAAGTACCTTTCGAAAGTAAGCGACTCGATTAGGGTCTCCCCCATTCATTGTTACTCGTCTCGGGCTAAAACAGCGTAAGTGACGAACCCGGGTGACAAAAGAGTGGCGTAACTTTATTTTCGACGCTGATATTTTACTCACCCCGTCGCTAAAGCTGACATAAAAAACCAAACTTTATTGCACTATAAATATGTCTCAAATTTATTTAATATCTTGCTATAAATTGATTGAATACTTTGAGTCTCGATTCCAATATGAAAATATTACGAATTTACGTCATTTGGACTTTGTCAGCGCGAACCTTGCAGGTAGGTGAGTAGTTTAATTTTAAATAATGGCATAGCTGTATAGTTCTATATAAAGCACACAGAACCATTCAACGCTTTTATAAACACTTTTAATACAGATGGATTGAATAAGATTATACAGAGTGATGCATTTATGATAGGTAATATTTAAATATGACTTTATCTTTATAAAATTATAAGCAGTTAAACATATAATACACGGTTTTATATCACGCAATCATGCTTGAAATTTGTGAATTTTAAAGATATAGCCAAGAAGATATAGTTTGTTTTTTTATTATATAAAATATACGATACTGTTCAAAAAATGAAATAAGAACGTTGATTATATAAATAAGCAACAAAAGATTTTAATAAAATGTATTAAATTATTAATTTAATAAATAGGAACACGCTATATAACGGTGGGTAACAGCTGAGATTTCGGCACACGCTATAGAGCGCGCTGCGGCCGGTGCGTCATCGTCGCGCGCCGCGCGTCGCGCACCGGCCAGAGTTCACCCTCGCCGCGCATTCCCCCGTCACCGGCACATACACACTAATATACTCATTGCGCATACAATCCTCAATACCACTTACATACTATTTAAAGGGGAATATAATTATATGCACATATTTTAGGCCACATTACTAGTACTTGATGTAACGTATTTTAATTTAATATTTTGTAATACCACAATATTAGTTACATTCCATATTTCCCTTTCTAAATATTTTTAAATTTAAAGTAAAAATATTAAACTCGTAATTGGTATTTTCTTTTCTTTTAACATGACTCTAGTTCTTTTATTTTAAATTTAATTATGAAACTGTGATACAATAAACGTTTATATATTACGCAGCAGCAGTAAGGACTCTTATGTAATAAAATAACAGAATTTTTGGATGATGGTATTATTTTTCTTATCTTATTAAAGTTACGGTTTCATTTTAAAATAAGTGTCTACAAATATATTTGGGGAAAGATGCACAACTTGGTTCCCACATTTAAATGTTATTTTTTTCTTAAATCTTTCCGTTATTTTGATTTTTTTTACGTTGCTAGGTAAGTAAAAAAAGTATTTATAGTGCAAAGGTAAGGGAGAAACCTGGGGTTGGTATTAGGGCAGCTGCATCACTGCGCCGGAGCAGGAGCGAACAAGTTGATCGCTTGGGCTCGCTACGGGATCAAAGCATGCGTAAATGACGGGTAACGGTTTTCATATTTTTTGTATAAACTTTATGTTCCGGGTTTTATATCAAATGTATATATAAAAAAGAGAAATAACTATGTCTTTTTTTTTAAACGGATATCAGATTTGAAAGTCAGATTTTTAGTTCCATATTTTATTATTAATTTTAAGAATTTAAATGAATTTTAAATTAAAGTTATAATAAAATAACGTAATAATAAATTAAAATAAACTAACTATTAAATATGAGTAAAGTTTATACTTTAATCACACACACTTTAATACACGATACAGTCACAAAATAATATATTTTTATTTATTTACCAAAAGTGTAGATTTATTATTTATATATTTTTTTACATGTATACGTTTCTATAAAACTGAATGATTGTAAAAGTTTCTTTTTTAAAACTCCCTTTAAAATAATTCGAAAATAATATTTTAATTATTTCATCATAGCTAAATAATAAATTTTAGAAACTATATAAAAATTGTCGGAATTGTCCGAATCATCGTCTAAGACAGTTTATACTTTACTATAAATTACTATTTATAAAATAGCATCTAATTTTAAGAAAGCTTGAAACTCAGGATTACACGCAAGCTACATTTTTCTTCTTACATTTGATAAATCACGATGAAGACCTTAAACAATAATTTTATTCAATATAAAATTTTACAAAAAATGTTTTTTCGATCCTGATTTATATATTCTGAATCGCTGTTGAAATTTCTGAATGTCATCTATTATCTGAATTTATTAATCTTATCAATGAGACCTAATATAATTATAACTTCACCTAAAAATTAATAATAAGCTATATAGCTAATATTTAACGCATTTTGTAGAGACTTTTGAATTTAATTAAAATATCAAACCCTCTTTTCCCATTGTCTAATGTATCTATTATATACAAATAATATGTCACATCAGTATAGAACTATCGAATAAACCATAATTATTTAAAGCAAACGGCGGCACACCCGTTCCGGGACACCTTTTCATTTAATCACAACTTGTTTGCACACCCAGCAAGCCGTGTTTTGTTCGCGGAGGGCGACCAATCTGCAGCAGAGGAGAGCTGCATAGCTGCACCCGAACACCGGCACCGGTTTATTTGGCGTCGCCAGCTTTTCATAGACATTTTTTTTATGTATTGAAATTTATTAAAAGCGCAGTGAGGGTGCGCGTGCGCGTCGACTGAGATTCCTGCACCTGGCCCGCGCGCAATCGAGCTGTCTGCAGGCGCACAATGATGATATACTTACAAATAGACAAGGTTGCGTTATCGATAAATTAACAGATACATTACACAGTTATTAAAATTTCCACGCAATATTCTAAAGTACGTTAATAATAAATAAGTAGACACTGATTTTGTAAAATAAAATATTTTTTTGCTATTTTTATCTTATATATTTAAACGATCTAATCTTGTATATTTATATAATCGATTTCTCAGAAACGGCACCAAGAGGCTTCATGAAAGTTTGTATCCAGGAGTTTCGGGAGCAAAAAATCGATCTAACTAGATTTTATTTTCAAAAAATGTTGATTTACCCCTGTTTTAAGTAAAAGAAAATTGGTATTAGAATGGGAAGGAAAATATCAAAAATTTTGACAAGATTGTAGAAAGCTATAGAGACGAAGACCTGGGTTCAAATCCAGGCCGATCACGTTCTAGATTTTCTTTCTATATATATTTTTTTAATATTTTTAATACCAAGTGAAGCTCGGTCATCCAGATGTTATTTATTTATTAGATTATGTATATAATATACCATTGAGTTTAAACAAACCAAAAGCGACATTACCAAAGCTTATATTAAGTTTCTCAGTAAAAAAAATACTGTATATAGAATATTTTATTATAAATTTCTACAATAATCAATGCTATTATTAAGATGGGCATGTTAAATATGTAACGAAAATATGCTTAGAAGTTATATTGGTAGCCAACTAGGCACTAAGGAGCCGCAGTCTATTGCGTTGCTTGGACCACACGATCGAGCATCTAGTGCACGACGTGGAAGCAGTAAATCGGACCACTGTCAGTTTGTTCAGTGGATCGCGTGCGTGAACTGAGAGGCTGCGACGCTGTGGTCCCCGTGTAACGTAACGTCGATACGTGTCATACTATCGACCGCCCACTAAGCACAGCTTATGTGGTCTGCGCTAATTCAAGAACCTGCTGGCTTCTACAAGCTGCGAAATCCTTTTGCCATACTACTGTCGGATTCAGAACACATTCCTCAATAAATTCATTCAAATTAATAAAAACGATTAAGTTTACTTTTACTTATATTATATTGTCAAGACATTTTTTAGGAATAAATCAATTTAGCAAATAAACAACATGATAATTTTTCGATTGTTAAATTTGGATTTATTATGATGAATTTTGTGGTTCTACTACACCACATAAATATTTAAACTTTCTTGCAGCTATAAGATATGAAAATCAGAATAGCCGTATATTAGAAACATTGTAAGCGGATAAGCAAGTTGACTGTTCCATTAGGTACACTGTCCGAAGCTTCAATGTCCTCGATGCTGCACTATGCGGAAACAATGCGGACCACATTCGTGCCTTGCGACCGCGGCGCTGTCGTGTTCGTCTGCGGCCCGATGTTCGCGATCATAAAGTGCCATTACGGTAACAGTACCTCTTTGTTGTTTTCGGTGATGCCCGTCTCCCTATTTTCTCCGCTCGCTGTGGTAAGGCACAACGTCACGGCGCGTTATGATTAAAATGGGTTACGACCGACTGTTGCGAAACTTTTACGGGCTATCGTCTCCGACGAAATCTCGTTCAGTTTAATGGCCTTCGAATTTTAAGCGCCAAAGAATGGTAAATCATGTTGACGTGTCTCGAAGTTAATTTTCTGATTGGATGTGGATGGACGTTTCCTTTTGGTCATATATTTAAAAAAATGTCAAGCCTCTAGAAAGTGTTGTGTTTAAATGTAATAAATTACACAGTTATAATATAACGTTTTATTAAAATTAAACATTTTTCGATCAACTACAAATGACTAAGACAACCTTCATTCATCCAATATATATTTTTTTAAATCTTAAAGTAAAATATTTTACAAATTTTAATCTTAGTTGACAAGTCCCAAAATTCATATTTTTAAGCTAGCTTTTAGGTACTACAATTTTTTCTACGTTAATTTAGTAAGTTTATATTATCCAAGAGAAAAAGAGCTGAGCTTTATAGCTAAAACTGACGTATAGGACTTTAGGCAAAGCAGGAAGGATAATACATTTTTGACCGACTTCAAAAAAAGGAGGAGGTACTCAATTCGACTGTTTTTTTTTTTTTTTTTTTTTTTTTTTT
>JAOPTZ010000003.1:2191786-2206694 GCA_027564475.1 Doxocopa laurentia | reverse complement strand
CCCGGAGTCCAGACCATTCATCGCTTCTCGAGGAATTCCTTTATGCTTATTGATCGAGCTCGGCGTTGTTTTTTTTTTGAATTTTCATTATGACATTAACGATATCCGTCGCAGCACGAAGGTGTTTAAATTCCAGAACGATTTATTTAGTAAAATCCATGGCAATTATTATATATACTAATAAGACTCCACTAAAAACATTGGTTCATGTTCACGCATTTGCGTAAGTGAGTATTAGTAGTACTCTTAGGCTATGGGTGCAATTAGACCACGTATCGGTACCAAGTAGTAATATTTAGGCTCAGCTTCTTAATGCACGTAATTTTTCAATTCAGTGTGTATCGACAACTTTCTGGACCACAACCACTACATCACTAAGTTGGCCAGCAAACAATATCTTTAAATATAATGTTTTCGAATGAAATAAACTTGGTTAGAGTTTGCAATCGTAACGATGGATTTAATTAATTCGAGCAAATGGTCCGTAAAGTGACTGTATTAGACAATTAATTACGATCACATAATGTACGAAATTTGAGACTTAGATTATTATGACATTGATTTATTTTAATTTCATCACTATTATATCATGCTTGCCAAAATATTCCCTACATCAGCACACGTGACTTTCGCATTGAAAACGCCACTATGCACTGATCACGTGTATGAATCTTTTTATTCGATGCAATATAAATCGTCGTAGTAATGAATTAAATCTAATGCAGCAAACTTGAACATCCCGTGATACACGATATATTTAAAAAAATCGTATTTAATTTATCAAAAAAAAAATTTTTTTTATGCCTTACATTAAGGTCAAATTTTCTGTTTTTTTTTACATTAATTTTGCTCCGTTAGGTATATGCAATAATGCAATTAAAAACTCTATTGGTAAAATAGGAAAATACAAAACTCCTCAAATTTAGTCCTGTAGAGATCTTTCGTTGTATCGAAATTTAAGTCGTGGTTGCCTGAGGGTCCTGTTGGTTTAAGTAGTTTATTGTTTTTTACAAAACAATCCAATTATCCAATATACTTCAATTGTTATTTCAAAAAAATCTGTCAAGAAACACGTTCAGTTGATAGAAAATTTACAATGTATTTTACCTTGTACGCAGTTGATACTTCTAACGAATTTTATAAAACATTCAGAGATAGCATCAACCTTGAAAAATTCGGATGAGATAAGTAGGTAATATTTATTCAAGTATTTACATTTACACAGGGATCTGTGAAATATCATAAACAAACAGATCGACAAGTCTCACTATTAGCTTTATACCATTTTATCGATAAATTTGTTCTTGATTTACTGTGCCCATATAGATAAACGCTCACTCTAACCTTGATCTATCTACGTTGAAAAGTATATCAAAATAAAGGTGTGTTGGGACGTACACTTCCATTGAAGTATATTATTATTAGCCTACAATATTTGTAAAGAGTTAATATTTTCCCACAAAATTTCATATTTATTGAAAATCCAGATGGTGAGAGATTTGTAACGAATTGAACAATTCCTTTACCTGCTCAACGAAGTTTATTTATCGTCAATCAATTGTAAAGTTTGCAAAAAACGAAAGTGAACTTTTATATAATATTAGATGCGCAGGTAAAAGCGTTAACCACGTGATCCTGTACAGTTGATGGTCTAAATGAATGAGTTTATTTTCTAATTAAAGAGTGTGTAGGCTGATTTAGGTGTACATTGTGGTGCCGGCATCGGTTGCGCAGCGCGGGCGCACTGGCGGGCCGTTATCGGCATCGACCGATCGCGTCGTGTTAATTACTTTCATTAAGGGCAATTGTCCTGCTCAATCAGCCCGATCAGTCAGTTTGCCGCCATCCGATATTTCCACTCTGTTCCATTAGGCCGTGGTAAACTAAACGAACATTATGTAAGTAGTTCCGTTATGAACTAACTATCAATAATTAAATAACTTAATTTTAATATGAATTAAGGTGACAGGTTTATGTGACAATGTTAGATTTATTAATAGAAAAGTAAAATGTATCTATCTAGGTTGCTAAGTAAGTCAGAGCACGTTTTCTGTAGAAGGTATTTGTCCCAGATTTAGTTCGTGAACGCTGACTAATAACCTGATACAGGTGTATTTAAATAAGACACCAAGTTTAATTTGTAATTGTTAACATTAAAAACAGTGATAGTAAGGCGATATTTAGTTTGCTTTACATAAATCAACGCAAATGCAATTCACGTATTCACAGCTCGAATATTTTGTTATTTTCTTTATTTATTTACAAAAATTGTCGCGTAAAAAGTGATAACTTCGATGTCCTAAAAGCTGTGATACTTCTCACAGTATGGAATACTTTTGATGAAGATAAGTAAGTAGTAAGTGAATCTCGTTGTAATGCAGCGCCGATGGCAAAGTACAGGTAAAGGAGCAGCGAACAATAAAGTATATTCCGGATCGGTCATTAACATATCATTTACTGCGCGCTAATCGAATGCCCCCGGGGCCCGTTGTATCGAACTGTTACTAACCCCACTTGCAGCTCAGAAACAACGCAATATCCATAATGCCGCCCACCCACAAATCCTTTTTTTTTAATAGTATTAATTTATTGCAATAGGAAAAATATATTACTTAATTGTTATTTTATTTTTGTTTTTGTTAAAACAAACATTTTCTATTTCTAGATTTATTTTTCAATTACTATGATAAAATATCACACACGCTTGAAAATTTGGTTATTAACCATATTTTATTATGAAAAAACGAATTCAAGACTCAGTAAATTATTTATTGAATTGAATAATAATTGGATAAAGATTCAGTTTTGCAACATTCTATAAATTTCTATCGTGTTTTCGTGAGTCTTTGCAAGATTTGATCCAACTTAGCGGGATTCCCTTCTGTCTCTCTTGGGGTTTTAATTTAAATGCACCTTTTTGGGGTTCTGTGAGAAAAAGGTGCACAAGGAACACCAATAAATGTTTCTGTCCATAAACATGTACTAACCAATTTTTTTCAGATCAGCATTATTGAAATTATATTTGTATTATAACCAGTATAGTCAAATATTGCATATATGCATTTTGCGCTTTTTTCAATGATTACCATAATGAAATTTCATAAGTAGATCAGTTGTATCAATATGTCTTCAGGTTAGAATATTAACATATCTGATTATGTGGATTAATAGGAATTCTAAATTAATAGATTGCTTACAATATGAAAGTGACATAATGAAATCGTATTTGGTAGCAAGAGAATAAGCCTTATACAATACTTACGTTTTTATTGTGTATAAAAATAAATTTAATAAAAAAAAGGCATTTCCTTAAAATAAAAAAACTACACACCTACGACTTCGCAAGCGAAATAAGTCCTATACTAACTAAAAAATTACTAACTATTAAATAGTAAATATGGGAACAAGTTTGTGAAAATAATTCGACGTAACTACTACTGTTAGCATATCATTATTTGTTTAAACTATTTCAATTATATTCAACTCAATAGCTCAACCAACGCAAGACTGGCCGACTAGGGAAGTGAAGGTCACACGGTGTTGACCCTTTAATACATTAGCAAACGTATCCCTAGTACAAATAAAATACATAATATTCACTTGTACCGTTGGAAGAATGGTTACTAAAGCAATGTATACATCGATCTCTCACCAAGTAAAATGACCTAACAGGATCAAAAGATATATCGTTTCTAAATGGCTATTTACGAGAATCATTTAAACCAAGTATACTGTTTCATTACCTAAACTAAACCCTTTTATAAAAATATTCCAATGGAGATATCGATACGAAGTTCCCTGGAAATACAAACAATGCTGACATCTTTTAGAGGTCAATTAAATCATTCAGTAAAACATTTAATTACATTAAACGTTGGACGAGATGACTAATTATTATTTGTAAATTAAATTCAAATTTGTAATCATAAATGTATTACAACGTTTTTTCCCTTATGAATAACATTTAAACTTGAAATAATGAAATCAAATAGTTATAATGTATGACGTAATCAAGTTCGTTAACCGATAGACAGATAGGGCCGCTAGGCAGGCGCGGGGGGGGCGGGATGAGGCGAGTGGAACGCGTTACATAATTTCGCTCGTCTGCTCGTCGCTCCAGTGGCGCAATTGGTTAGCGCACGGTACTTATAAGACAGTGTTCGTGAGCAATGCCGGGGTTGTGAGTTCGAGCCTCACCTGGAGCATATATTTTTATACATACAAATTTTATAATAAAAAATTTAAAATATCGTTATGGAATATATACGCAATATATTTTACGATATTTAGTATATAGAAATACTCGTAATAGTGAACAATATTATTATTGAAGTAATATCGATTTACATTTAATTTATTGTGATTTCAGAAGATATATTTTAACTACTTGCTTGCTTGGTAAATCTCTGATCTCCTGTTATCGTTGCAATATAACCGTTTAATAAAGTTTTAAACTAAAAAAGCCAATCAAAGCCGATTGCGCTGTTTGCGAATTAGTACCAACAAATATATATCTCAAATTATTAATTAAAATAGTAATTTGTACAAATTTAGTTCTGAATAAGCATTTCTTAAATTCCAAATATACATTTTAATATTCAACGTAACATAATATGATAACCTTATTTTTTCAAGAAGCTTTCTTATAATTACTTTTAATTTTAGACTTATTTCATCGAAGACTAAAAATTAAAGATATAATCCTATATTAAGAGAATTATAAAGTTTTATTGAACTGTACTTGGATTCTACAACTACTAAGTTAACAACATGGATCATGCTCGATACCACATATGGAATTCTATAGTTTAATCTTTGCCCATTGAACAGTGTCAAGCCGGCAAAAGACTATACACCTGTATCTTTTAAACAGAAAACTGACCGTTTGTGCTACTGAATATATTAGTGCTCATTGACCCTATAAAATATTCTTAAATGAAAAACACTGATTGAATGACTCGCTCCCATTTTTTCAAGTCTTAGATCATAATCTCGTACGAATCATGAGTGTTACGAATTGTTGATGCAATCAAATCAATTAATAGAACCTTTCTGTTTCGAGTTTATGGCTGAAATAGGAGTGGATTTAGCCCATATAAATGACAAATATGTACCAATAGATATAATGTAATGTTACACCTCACGATCGCAATGAACATCAAATCTCCACCCGCTGTCCTCTACCCCAAAACATATGAACACATAAGTTAATTTAACAAAGCATGTTTATACTAAGCGTCCTACCTTAATTATAGATAGCCGCGACCGCTATCGTAACAGCATAATGTAGTTCATTCGGTAGTCGGAGGGTGCTCGGGCACGACATTAGTAACTAATCTAGTCGGTGCACGGCGCGCGACCTCATGCTCCTGACCTACCCGACCCTCCGGCCCCCGCCCGCGCCCGCGCATCGCACTCCGTCTCCATGCACTGCACTTCACTACACCACCTCGAGCCATTTGTTTACTCTTGCCCTCATCTGATTACAACAATGGAATGGCCCTTTATGACACGAAAACTCGTGTTACCTTTCTCCCAATCAAGTTTAAGGAAACATTCGATACGTACAGCGAGATTTGCAGGAATTCCTCGGATGATTGAGTTTTTGTGTACTATTTTTTTAAAACAGTCGACCCGACCCGACATACCGACCCTTGGAAATCGTGAGGAATGTAAATCGCTGACCGTGCGCGAACAACCCCTTAGTCCAATCGTAGTCTATCAATTTTTTATCATCCACGTACGAGGGGCTATTCGTGGTCACATGAATACGTGCACGTTTTAAAGAATGTGAAACGCTCAAGCAACAAGAATAGCATTCGTCGAAGCATCTCTCGTGGAATCTATTGTGACTGCTGTGTATTGAACATAGTCCGATCATATAAATATTAGATTGTCAATTGATATAAAGTAGAAAGCAAACAGAACAAATCTAGAAAGCAATAAAGATAAAGACTCGTAGAGATATCATATGATCAGCAATAATGTAGTCTACGAAGCAATGAAATACTTTGACAATAACATATCGTGGATCATAATGCATATTTTAACTTATTAGGCACTTATATTTATTGTACAGCAAAAAATGTAAAAAGTTTCATTAATATATAGTTTAAATAGTCAACGTAAAATGCCTAAGCTCTAAAATACGTAAATACGAAATGTTGGATAATTCACACTTATACTGTGGGCAGTTTCGTCCCATACTTCTAAATTCCTTGATCAAATCTTTAGAAAAGTGGTATCATGCTACTACGAAAAACCCAACAAAAAAGTATCATCAAAACTCGTTTCTCTGGCGCTTAAGTTATTGAACATAACAAACATAATAATAAACATACGAGTATGTTAGCTGCCTTATTCTTCAAAGCGGTAAAAATATATATCAAAAAACATCTGTAGATAGCAAAATTAAGGAAAATAAACAATATCGATGCATTTGTAAGTATCCTCCTTCTATTTTAACGAAAACAAATTAAGTGAATCATAACAAGAGATATTAATTCATAATTTTACTTGATTAGATATTTGAAACTATACAATGACCGGGTTTTAGCATTGACTTTGTTACAAACAAAGATCACGAATTGCTCCGCTTTCGCCACTGACAGTAGCAGCTCATGAATAAATTAAAAACAATCTCTAAGAGTATTGTCAAGATTATGTACAGTAAGTATTTGTAAATTTTTATATTCTAAGATATTAATTGAATACTACTCTCAAAATACAGTCGAATTGAGTACCTCCTCCTTTTTTTGAAGTTGGTTAAAAGTGGTCTTTGCTATTATTTTGTTCTTTTTTATCTTAAGTTTTAGTAATAGATTGATACGATAAAAACAAAAAAACTAATGTATTCAGTAACAATCCATCCGAAGACATCATCCGTATTTTTCACGTAATACTTGTCAATTAAATTGATTAAAAAAGGAACAGCATGGATAATATCTGGTTTAGTTGCAGTTATAATAACTTAGTCATTCAGTAAGTTACTTTATATTAAATATTTTACCATTTAAAATAAAGTCTCGCTACTTAATTTAATTAAAGTTGATGTTACTCGTGAGTTTAAAAAGATTTAAAACCTATAAATGCCGCTCACTTTGATAAAGCTTAAAAATTTAACGATTCAAATTAACGTATTCTAATTTACAACGGTCACTATAATTGCTTGCCACAACACTCGTTTCTTTTCCGAGAAAATTGGCGTCTCTAAATCAACGTTGACATTTATTATCGCATAGTAAGTTCAAAGACAATGCGTTGGCAGATCGTTTGGGCATAATGTTCGGCCATACTATAGTGGTAGGCAGTAGGTAGTAAACAGGAATCCACAAGCATGAGTCAATGTTGAGTGACGCGGGCGCCGGCGACGTCGGGTGGCGCAATGACAGTCGCCACCTCGCAACCTCGCCTCGCCACTCGGCGCTGCCCGATCCATCATACGACTTCAAGTACGTGACTGCCCATTGTTGCCGCAAAATTGAGAATGGTGAATAATTTAACACCTATGTATTGCATAAGAACTATTTCATAAAACGAACTCATTTAAGCGCTACAATAAATAAATTTGTTTGAAGCGATATGCAAAAGGTTTCTGTTTCAAACCTATAATTAAGTAACAAAGTATTAAATTATTTTGATTTTTTGTGTATAAATATATTTATTGTATTGTATTTATTACATTTTAGTATTTTATGTATTTATTAATACTTTTTCGTATTTATTTTTATTTTGATATTAAGTAATTATTAATAAAAACCCAAATAATTTATTTAATAATACAAACTAAGAATAATTTAAAACAAAGAAAGCTACAGTCATCATATTGAATATAATTTTCGTAATCGGATAGCAAACCGTTTCACGGACCCAATAGTTTTTACATTCTGTTTAATCGGCCGGCCAAAGCCTACTAATTGATCAAGTTTAAAAATATTTTTTTTTATTATTAACAAAATGGAACTTTGTCTAAAACCCGATCAAAACTTTTTAAATTTAATATTATAATATACAGATAAGATAGCTCATAAATTTCTGCTAATTTTTATTAAAGTTTTTATATTCAAAATATTAGTATCTTAGTCTTTATATAGAATAAATTGTTTGATTTCTCGTTCCATTTGAAAGATTTAATTCACAGGAAATAAAGAAGAATTCGGATGGTGGGATAATATACAAAAAAAAATCAGACTAATTATAATTACTTCCTCCATTTGCATTCGATTAAAATATAAGCTCTACTGATTGATTTGAGGACTGGTTATAGATAAAATTGATTTAAAGAAGTATATTGTTTGTTTTAGAAAACTAGATTTTTTTGTATTAATTATAATAATTTAAGTTTAGCTAAATGAATGATAGTAGTGAACGACTATACCATATAGACTGCAGTATTTAGTATTAACGCTCACGACTAGCGGACCGTAATATGATATTTATTGATTTCTGTCGGAGCGTCGCTTAATGAATGCGGAGCACATTTTACGATTTCTCACGATATGTTTGGGAACGAGATTTTTTCTCGTTTCATTTCTCTCCGCAAACAATAGATCACTGAACACGGATGGAGGGTTGGAAGTGCGTCGTACCCGGTGCGATTGTGCCCATTACGACTGGATATAGGATCAGTCAACAGACTTGGTACATTTTTTTTTTCAATTTTGTGATTAATATACTCAGAGATTACATAATTAAAATTAAAAAAAAAACTTGTATGACTATCTACTTAATTGGGTTTATTAGGCCTAATTAATAATTAATTGATCTTATAACATCACCACTTATTACTTATCATACAATAAGGCAAGAACAGAACATGAACAATATAAAGATAAAGGAAAAATTTATAAATAATAATTGTAAATATAGAAAATTTACAAATGCCAATACGATCGCAATACACTATACCGTGGGGTCGCCTGGTCCCCGCGGTGAATATAACTTGTTGCGTGAACTAGTTCCACGACACGTAACCTGTCGAATTACTTCCTCATTTAATTATTCAAATTTATTGCACTGCAATGCTCTTCATGAAATTATTCATGCCGTATTATAATTATTTATACTATGCGTATAATTTCGCACTACCTGGGTTTATATTTTAAAAAGAATTATGTTAAGTGAAATCTCGTTGAATATTTATATCTGTTCATTGAATTTATAATACGTTCCTTACCTACATTTGACTAAAGGAAAGGGTTACAATATTTCATCTAAAAGTTTAAGTACCTGATCGAGACACTTACATACATTACGCACATTGTAATTATTATCCCAATTTCAATGTCTAATAAAAGACAGCGGAAACTGCTACCTGTGTCGTGAGAATTGTAAGCGGATGTTGCAAAAGGTGCCCCGTTTTTTACATGTGAAGAGATTTGTTATAAAAGAAAGTGGAATTTAAGGGTGATTCCGTCTCCTGTTCTGGAAGTATAAAAACAATCCCAAACATAATTGAATCCGCTTAAAGAATTCCCTGCCATGCAGTTAATTTTAAATGCTGGAAGTCAAAGGTTACTAAGATTATATGTTTTTGGGTAATGTACTTCCATTATCGATTCGTTTATTGAATCAAAAATATTCAAAGAATACTTTAATTTCATATCTTAAATCGACTATAACAATTAACTAAAGTATAACTTAAAAGGCAAACTTACGAACTTTCAAACAGTAAAGACAACATAAAAATAATACAATACATTAAAAGATTAAGTACCCGTGTGAACATGAAGGCCCTTCACCTGCTACCGTATTGCTTGCCACAAAAAAAATCACGATAAAAACTACAGCAAGGAGCAGAACCGGTAGTGTGTGCACAAGTAACATCTCTGCCGAAATTTGAAAGTACTTTCGACACTAATTTAAAATTCCACAATAAATACTCTTACAATAATATGTAGTTCCCGTTCTCAAAGTAATCTATCACGACATTATCCGTACACTATTATGACTTCTATCACCTAATGCGATAGAAAGTTCACTAACCTTGATGTTGTTATCTGTATCATAATAAGGCATTAACAATATAAAAGCAATCTATCATTTGAAATTAATATGATCAGTGATCGACGCGGCGCGGTGCGATGGCCCAGCGGTAGATATCTGCATAGCTGGGCGGAATGGCGGTTAATCAGGTGGCCCGTTATTTTACATTGTGCTCGCCGTGAGTTCGAACCCGACGGAACAGGTTGCTCCAATGACAAAGGAGCAGATTCCATCGTCCGCAATCCGCGTCTGCGAGCCCCACATTATAAATAGTTCCTCGGAATAATCCGTTGTTGCACGTCACTCGGGCGCCCACCAACGTAGCCTTGTAAGATTCATTTTTTAATTTGTCTAATGCCTCACTTACGTCAGTCTTACATTTATTATTAATAGACACAGTTAAATCGAAACGCATTTCTAAATTTGAAAACCGTTAGGCTCCTACGATATTTTTATACATTACGTAAGAGTGAGATTACAATTTTTTTAAGTTGTACAGTATACAGTAGTACAAGATACAAATTAACAATTATGCTTAATACTTTTGCAAAGATTTACTTCTTTCAAAAAATATACATACTTTTTCTTTAAATACGAAAAACTTTTATATGTAAGTATAATAAAATGAATAACGTAATATGAAAATTAAATTTATTACTCATTTAAACAAAATAGGCGTTAAACAACACGGTGTTTATACACCAAAATATTCGGTAAACAAAAATATTTCTCACAAACAAAAAGCTATAAAATTAGTATTCGAAACCTACATAATAACAGTAGTAAAACACAAACAATCGACTTTCATTTAACAACAAGGATCTGTGCGCCACCTGCGCACAGCCTGGCGGAGCAAAGCTTGGAGCCAATGCTTTACTGCCAGCCGGAACAATGAAGTGAAGGCTAGTAACAGTATTGTAAGAGCACGTGTTGCTAACAAAGTAGGCGTACTGTCTTACACTAACACCTGATTTAAATTACTTTATGATATAGTTTCGACGAATAAGTGATTTTAGTTTTAAGTTCACACGTTTTAACTAATTAATAAAACAAAATTGAAAACATAAAAAATACGTACATAATTTTTTAAGCATCATACATCATATTTCTAGTAGAATAAAATAGAATATAACTATGAATCACAGCTGATGCGGCATATTCAAAGATCCATCAAGACGATTACACACTATTTTAAAATATAAACGATCGTAACGCCCTGACTAAAGGGGTTAATCCGGGCAGCGGAAATTGATTTAAATTACACTATTAATAATTTTAATATAACACACCGCCGTAACATTTTTTGTATCAAAACTTCTGTTTCAGATAATGAAATTATACAAGCGATGGCTACAAAAAATAATATCATCTTAGGTAAGAGCGGCCTTAATATCGGTTATTGGCTTTTGATTTATAAAACAAATACTTATAATTAACTATTGTTTCGTATTTGTTCTTATAAGTAAAGGATAATAATAGGTTACCAATTTATCACTTGTTTATCAAATAAATCAGAAAAGAAATATGGTTTATGCTTTTTATCACAAGTGCAATACCTGTAGCCGGACCTACATACATTTAATAATTTTATAGGTATTTTATACTAATTCATTGATTTACATATTGAATAAGATACAACTAACCACACATTGTACAAGTTTGAAAAGCATATTACGTAAAATATATAATAGGTATATTTATTTTAAGTTGATAGTGGGTCCCTATGTGTTCTGAGTATTATTTTTTTCGCCAATAGACTGCTTGTAATCTCCATGACCCTTTACACGCCAATCAATACCTAATTTTATCATACATGTCAATTATTAGAAAGATATTAGTAATAAGCACGATAGCATAAAATGAAATAATAAAATAATTAACTGTTGACCCTATTGTAGAATATAAAAAAAAAGTTTAATTTAGAAAATGGTGTATCAGCGGTCAATTACTGACCCAGCGGGCGTTATCCCGATTATGGTCGAACAGATGGTTATTTTTTAACCACGCCGTGACGGGGCGCTGAGTGTTGAACTGCTGAACAGGGTTGTGCCGTGCGCCGGTGCACCCCATAACCGTATAATTACATGTTGTAGTTACGTGCGCCCGCACACACAATTGACTTAAACGAGATGTTCTTTGACGAGCCGCCATCTATTCTGATTTACTACGACTATCTACGCGCGGTCGTATAAGTCTTTCATATTTTTAGCTCATTATAAAAATGCTACTCTTGTTACGCTCGTTTATATTAATCATTTGTATTCCGTAGTGAAATAACGAAAGCCTTATCTTACTCTTATAATTTCCGTTAAGTAAATTAAACTCTTATAATAATAATAGTCTTACTGTCTATTTATAACAATAAATAACTAAAACGTATTAAAATATAATAATCGTAAGAAGTGATCCCATTAGTAGTTTTAACGTATAAATACGTAATTTAGTCATCAGAAGTTTTATTCTTTAAAAGTATTTAGTTTACATAAAATGATGATTTTACATTCCTTACAAAAATATTGTAGTATTAACTACAACTGTTAGTCATATAGATGGATTCTTATCTAGTGACGGAACCCTAGTCTACAATGATCGTGATCCACTACGCACTTGGCTGGTAATGGCTAAGTTTAAATCTAAATTAAATAATAGATTTTATATCATCATATTAAATAAATCCACATGCTACTGTGTTCGTGTATGATGAGTGTTCATGCAATTAAATTTTACATAAAAGCGCTTTCCATATTACAATCAAATTTTTGTGTATAGTGTTAGATACTTATAAGATTGCTGACCGACTATGGTGACAAAGAGGGTGAGTTTTTTTAATATTTAACTTTCTTATTTCTTTCTTTACTTTCTATTATATTTTCAACATATACTCCAATCCTGTGTATTTTGTTTGTGGATCATATTGTACAAATAAAAGTAAATGATTTAATGAACAAATAAACATGTGTCCGTACAACAAACCACTAACTATCTGTGTCATCGATAGTTTACAGTTATATCGCACAAATGCCAAGGGCTACATCGATCAATCCAATGTTGTCGCAAGCGATTCTTAATCGACGGCTACAGTCGAAAGTTGAGCAGCGACGTCGTGATTCCGAACTTAGCCTCCTTTGCACCGGTATACACATCGAACGTTGTGAAAACGTGGCGTTCGACCCGTCTCGATAATCACAGAGACAACGTATAAAAAACAAATTATTAATCTCTTGATCGTGACTAACGATTTCGGATCATCGTTTACGCGAAAGTAGGTCGAAAGTCCAGATTAATATTGGATCAATATTCGCGTGGTAAGGCTTTCAAATGTCGCAGACAGTTGATGCCGCGCTGACCGGTGCCGTCACACCGCCTCGCCGTCTCCGCTGAAACACTCCGCTACGGCAACTTTATTACTAACTTATCGGAACGTATGTACATGCAACGTGTATTTTGTTATTTTAATTATTAAGTAACATTTATTCGTAACGGTCAACATTTAAACTAAAATTGATATACTCAAGAAGTGTCATTTAATTGTACTTGACTTTATTAACATCAAGCATATAGATTTAAAAAAATTATAATCAATTGTTAAAATATTTTATAGGAAACATTCTTTTTTATATAAAATAATGGTAATAATAACAACGGCGATGATTTAATGTTTTGAGTGAAGCCCTTTCATCAAGATCGTATGCTGGGATTGGATATCGTTTATCGATAGTTCATAGCAGGTGCTAAAGGAGCGGCTACAATAAATAATAGCTCATCGATATCGGCCCAAAATATGATTCTACTTAACACCTTGATAGATCGTTTTAACGGTTCAAATAGTTTACAAGACTAATGAAACATAATAACCGACGATAAGATCAGATATAAACTAAACTGTGTTTGATAAATTATTGAGTTTTATAGTTGTCTAAAGCACATGCTTAGTAATATAATATTTCGTACAAGATTAATTGCAATAAAATTGTGATTGAAATTTTGAAGACGTAAAAATGCTTAGTTACAACATTCCAAAATAGACACCAAGTTGCAACTTCAGGTTAACAAGAATGCAAAATATAATAATCCTAAATATAATTTCAGTTTATTGGTTTTTATTTTACAATTTATTACGAAATATTAGGAAATTTTTCTATAATATAAATCAGCTCTTCGTCAAGATACTAAGCAAAATGTTATGAGTATATTGTTTCGTTCAACCTTATACTTACAGCGAAAAATAAACACGTACTGTACGTTCTGTCATTCTTGGTGATAAAATATAAAAAAAAAAAATAATAATTAAATAAAGTACAATTTTTCTGTTTCCGGCATAAATGAGATCGGGATGATGATGCCGAATCGGGGGTACTTCCTCTCCTTACAATATTACGATCATTTTTATTGTAACATTGTCCATAATATAATGTTGCATTTTGTCCAAACGAATAGGAGCACCGTAGACTAGAACACCCAACCCTCTGTGTATTTCTACCAAAGTTCGGAGTGATAATTATTATTGGTAATAATAAAACTTCGTTTTGCGGATATCCAAACGCGATTTGACACTTCTTGCGTATTCACTAAAAGGCTGACTTTTCATGTAAATGCATGAGAAAAGACTTGTTAGTAAAAAAAAAACATTATGTTCTGTTTAGCACATATTTCGAACTCGCGTGACAAGCTTTTATAAATATCTAAGTCTAGTTCTTCTAAGTGTGCTCTAGACTACCGCGACAGCTTAACGTCATGTAAGCTATACGATTACAACCTACCAATGGGACATAAAAAAATCTCTATATTTAAACTATATATAATATAACTAGAAATAATATTAATATTAAAGTTAAAATTAGTGCAACCACCCTAGCCCCCAGACCAAGACCATCATCGACTGGATCAAGCTCGGGGAGCGATTCCAGTCGGTAGATTCGACCGC
>JAOPTZ010000003.1:2141236-2167852 GCA_027564475.1 Doxocopa laurentia | reverse complement strand
CATGGGCGGCGGTGATCCTATCCTTCAGGTGATCCTCCTGCTCGTTTGCCCGCTATATCATAAAAAAAAAAAAAAAATTTTAGTTACCGACTCACTAGTGCACTCCACGTCGACTATAATTATAGTCCACGTGGACTATAATTGTAATATAATACATATTCGAAAACCACACATAACCCTATTTCTAAAGCAGTCGGTTAATAAGAAGCAGTTTCATTAATACTTCAGCTTAAGTGAACCAAACGATTAGGGACAGGAGCTTCCGTGGCAATCACGTAATCTCGCTATTTTATGTCATAGACAAAACCAAGTGCAAAAGTGAGTATTTCTATAGCCTATTGTTATTCTGGTACACAAGCTATAATATTGCCAAGTTTCATCCAAATCTGTCCAGTAGTTTTTTTCTGAAAGAGTAACAAACATCCATCAATACTTACAAACTTTCACGTTTATAATATTAGTAAGACTGATACAGACTGACTGACCAGATTAATCAAATAAGAAATCTCGGATTAAGTCTGAAGTTCTCTGAAATATTTTCTACCACCGAAGTCTGTATATGCCGATGTTTTACTTAATTTTTAAAGTCAGTTTTGTTTCACTAAAATAATTGTTTATATTAGTTTTGTTATTGATACATACATACACTGGATTAAGCAAATTCTTTCTAATATTTTTTATTTACTGTCGCGCTTTAAACAATCGAATCCATTCAAATACACAAAAATATAAAGTGATGTGTCAAGTATTTTATATATCCTATATTAACTAACGATTTATTATGAAACATTTTAATCTTAAATTTTTGCAAATAGAAAACTCACGAGTAAAAACAGAAAAGTCAAAAAAGCAATGTCTGTACGAGCTTACGCTATGACCCAATGGGTAGGCGCTTCACAATTACCCATTGTATACCGTATTGAAACGGGGATTTAACTAGTTAATATTATTAGTTGAAAGTTTTGGTTCCCACAGCTTCCGAGGGGTAGGTCCGGGTGACCTGTCACGGCCGGCTCGTTTATTTGTTATTGTTGTATGATGTGCGATCGGTTTCCGTGCACACTCCCACGACAGGGAACAGATGCCGGCTGCGGTACGCAATGCGCCTGGGCTGGCGCCCTCCGTAACACCACTCACAATATTGTCTCACGAGTGACCCTTATTGGTCCTGTGGGAATAGATCATACCATTGAAAATAAATTTGCACAACACAATCCACCAATATTCATAATGAATATTTAGTCTTGTCAGTTGCCTGTCGTAATTGAAGTAATACAAATATATTTATTAAATTAATGTTATATTGTATACACCAGTTTTCAAATGTACTCAGTCTATTAGAAATATGGAGACAATCAAATTCAATACTTAACTTAAATTTTATTTAAAAAATAAAGAATTTTTAGTAATTTTTACCGAAATATATTTATAAGGCGTTTAATTTATCATATTATTGCAAATAAACGGTTATTAATAGATTTTAAAAAACCAAACTAGTAAGAAAAATGGTTTTATGTATCAATATTTTGATAAGATCGTTAATTTCTCTGTAGCACGTTAAAAACCCCAAATTTGGGTTAATTCAATTTTGTCTTCAAATAACATTTGAACTGTTAGACTTAACAAAAAAATATAAAATAACTTTTATGTAGAGCGATTGATTCTCTACAGAAATCAGTAAATATTTCCTTCGTATGAATAGATTATAAGCAAGT
Organism: Doxocopa laurentia; assembly: GCA_027564475.1. NCBI lineage: Eukaryota > Metazoa > Arthropoda > Insecta > Lepidoptera > Nymphalidae > Doxocopa > Doxocopa laurentia. The sequence continues at coordinate 2,166,137 of JAOPTZ010000003.1, read as the reverse complement.
TATAAAAATAATAATTCACAAAAAAGAATTCTAATGTTATACTTATGGGAAATAGAAAATTGCAATGCGGATGATCGCAATATCAATATTAAAAACCCAAATTTTACTAAGCTATTTACACAACAAAAACTTTAATGCACATATGCGACTTGTTTTTTGTTGTTTTTTGAATCACTTTACTTATATATTATAATACAATATATTGTAAGTATTCAATATACTGTCGTTTTATTTAAATAAAGTGTTTATCTTTGTTCTTCTGGAATTCAATTGCCATACAACAAACAGACACTTGACCCGTCAAACAGCGCATTATTCAACCTGAACGCGATTAGCATAGATTTGCCTGGTGATCGTCACTGGGAGACGCCATTGCATATGCGCCGCGGCCCCGCACCTCGCCGCCTCCACCACGTCGCCAGCAGATGCTCCATTAATATTTTATTACGAATCTCATTATACACGGGTTGCTATACCGTCAAAATTTCATCCTCACATCTGTCTGCTGAAAAATGGTAATTTGTCAAATCTGAAAACATTTAGGGAAATATATGAGACTGGCTTCCCGAGTCTATTAATATTTTACTAGGCATACGTCTGTTCCGAAGAAATCTAGATTCTAGACGAGTGAATTAACCATATGAACACCTGGTACAGCTATTGGAACCCTAGCTAATATTTTTTATATCTAGTCTACAAAAAAAACTAAGTAACGTAAACGTAAACGTTATAACATGATATCTAATTAAAACTATATAAAAACTTCTATGATTACTAAAGTCCATCAATCAAAATCAACATATCTCATAAAGTGATGATAAATGAACAATATACAAACAAATAATAATAATGCGTAAATATATAATATTGCGAATATGAATGTTATTTCCAAAGAAGGCTAAATATATGTACGTACACAAAAACTGACACATGATGGGAACAAGCGCCGCAAGTAATACGACCGTCCATCCTGAATTAAGCAAAACTCGTCGTTGAACTTTCATGCATTTCGCTCCGTATAATATAAAATTTGAATGACCAGTATAAATCACGACAGTAGTTTCGGTTATCGAATGTTAATATCTTCAATAACAAATGCTTTGTTTTTGCAACCAGGAACGGAGATTGATGTGCAACAATTACGGGATGCTCCTCAACCATAAATTCAAAATGTACTGTATTAACAACTAGGTTTTTCTGAAGTCTGCTATGCTAATTTGTAAGCTATAATAAATTGAACTTTAATACAACCATCCATCGTCCTTTTCAGGAGACTTGTAAGAGAATAATAAAGACCGGTTATTTTATGTTATTCATGATTCAACATATCATTTGTCCTATTAACTTGTAATAATCGTGTTTCGGACATATAGGAAATTATGTGTTCTAAATCATTGCTATGCTAGTACTAATTTTATTAAATTGATAAATATAAGACAAAATTTTCAAACCAGTTATGTGGAGTACATTATTATTTAGGAATAAAGCATAATTAATATGACAATAATAATTTTAAGATTCTGTTACTTTATTGAATCTTCGACCTTCTTTCTTCTTCTTTAACCTCACTTACATGTCAGGAAATCTGGAATTGGTTAAAACTTTAGATTATGTGAATATATGTATATAATATATATTCAGATAGAATGTTTTAAAATATATAAATTCATGTTCTGGGTGGTGATTGCGGCAGAAGTGATTGATTATTTATTTATTTTCCAGCCCGTTTGGCCCTCAACATTTTTTTTCTCGGCATGTTCTACAAATTTTTTTTATAGCATCAATAGATTCAAGTGCCAGGACTCAGGCTGATTTATTAAATTTTACTGATCATTTTTATGAAACAAAACAAAAAATGTTTGTATATTGTCTTAATAAATACTAAATTATTAAAGCTTATTGCACATAAGCTTGATAGAAGCTGCTGTTCATCAATACAGTAAAAAAGCGTAACCGAATTAAAGCATTAGAACAAAATTTACTTTGGTGACAAAGAGTTCATTAATAAATAATTACTAAAATTATGTTTACGAAATGCTTCTATGGCTCTATGGAGCGAGTCGTATGCTTGTCAATGAGTCCACTTGATTACTGATTACGCGCTTGGAACGCTTCCACCTCTCTCGAAGGAAAACTTACCCATGTAATAAAATGTTTGCTTAATGTAATACTCAAAAAAACAAATTTTTAATTTCTAATTATTTAGAAAAATGTAATAGTCAAAATTGATTGTTCACTTTGGTTGTATTTCACAGTACTCACCTTAGTATGTATCAATGACATTCGGGGTACAACAAAAGTCCACATATCGTACACTTTCATCTTCTCGGGGCGATGAGCGGCGCCGATTCAGGACTGACACGTCGAAGTTAAAATCGATTACGCCTCCGCTTTAAAGCTATGAATATTTTAACTGATCCGTATGATTGACTCATTGTTAAATTTCGGTGTCATAAGACGAACGTTCATATTTGATCCGGAAAGAAAGTGACCTATTGTATGAAAGGCTCACAGTCTGTACCTACTAATAATAAATAGTAAACCAGGTCGACCTACCTTTTCACATTTAAAAATAAGTAGAGTATTTTTAAAATTGTCATTCTAACAATAATATTAAAGAAATAGGTACATATTTATATCATAGTAGTTTTAACTTGCGTTTGAGCGAAACGACGACGTAGACAACGACACGACTTTTTAACCAACTTCAAAAAGAAGGATATGGAACTGAACTTCAAAGTATTATTTCATATATTTAATTCAATGATATGGGGTTTAGATAGAAAAAATATCGATGTCAATATGTCGATGTTAGCAAGATTAAGACTAAATTAGCGAGACCAAGACACCTGTCCAAGTTTTGGTTTTGCTTCGCTTACTTATTTTGGTCTTGTATCGATTACTAGAATCTGTATACCTCTATTTTTTTTTCATAAATCTAGCTAAAATATCTTCGGAATCTAGGGTCCGCGCTTCGGTATTATTCGATTAATTTGTAATATAGATTGGAATAAATGAAGTAGAAAATAAATCAATAAAAAATACTTTCGTTACTTTTTATTGATCTTCAAACCGTCTATCCAAGAAGCTGTAAAAAAAATATTCTTCTGACCGCATCGTCTGGTACTTTGATAGAAAAATTTATTGTAATAAGGTAAAAAAATATGTACGCGGAAATATGTAAGTTCGTGGACCGCGGGTGCTTGTGTCAAGTGTCACGGGCAGGAATAGCTGTGACGCGTCGAGTTCAAGAGGCACGACCGTCGACCAGGCATTGTCCGCTGTCGCACGACGAGACGAATCACATTGCAGGCTTCATGACCCACGTCAACGCGGTCACGAAACGATTTTACCACCGTCTTTCACTAATATCCATAAAAAACGATTATTCGAGCATCTAGCGTAGGCTTCAATGTACTTTGACTTCTGTGCTGGATGGAGGATATCTGGTACTATAATAACGATTTAAAAATATTCCCATCAACATAAAATTTTTCGAAGAATCAGAAGTCATAGGGCTGCTATAAAGGTCGAATATTTTAAATTTGCAAAAATTTCATACCCTTTTTTGGGGATTGAATTTTTGAATATCTTGTTTGAAAAATTTATATTGTTCGAGTTCGTTTATGATATTTTTCGTTATTTGAATCAACTTTGAATTCCGGTGAAGGTTTACCTTTTTACGGCTGGATTTCAGTATTTAGTCCCTCACCCGCTGATACTATTATGTCTAGTGGGAATAATTGAAATCCACAATCAGAAAAAATAGTATCGATACAGAAACAGTAGGAGATTTGAATAAAAAATGGGATAACTAAATATTTTCACTTTTAGATATTTTAGGTTAAAAATCCAAAAGGATTCTACGTAAGATTTAAGTAATTGTGATAACTGGCTGACAATTTAACGTATTGTAGCGCTTAATAATGCCGATCATCATTTGTCACACAAGTCATTCTCTAAAGATATTAACAGAACTAAAATATTATTGGATTCATTGTACATATACTTACCTTGTTCACAAATGTGATATTGAATAAATGTAAATAAATTTACCTTTACAAACGCATATATAAACAATTATATTATAATATGTATTTTTGTTGGTTTCAGGTCTCCTACTATAGACATAGATCGTCAATCCGTAGTGCGAGTAGCATGGAGTATTTAGCTTCTAAGCCTTTTCTTACACCCAGTGATTAATAAATTTTAAGTTATTCCCTGATCACAAGTTTTTTCTGGATGTGTATTACTGTTTGCGCCGTCCTTAGGTTGCTAAAGATATCATGGAGATTACTTACTTACTTTAATGTTTGTCGCATCTTTCTTTTTTGCGATTTTTTTCTATTAGCGACTAAAACCCCTAAATTGTATGAATATTAAAAAAATTGTGTTGTGAAAGGATTTCGATAGTATTTTAATCGAAACATTTTTGTAGTCAAATAATGTTTTATTAAAAATCAAGGTAGACGCGGGCCTTTATATAATAAATTAGATATTATATATGTGATGAACAGGAATTAAGAAAGCCTTCGATATATGTAAATTTCCATATAATTATTTATTATTAAAAAATCTTTATGTACCGTGGTACTATGTGGTATAGTACCGTTTCGATTATCTTAGTGCATGTACCAACATAGTCAGATTCGCTATATTCAATTCACAAATCTACCACACACTTATCAATCGGAAGGTTTTAGCGTCATTGACTACGAGTCTATACGAACTACTATCTTTGATACAAAATGATGGAGAACAAAAGAGCATACGCTTTATTTCATACAGAAGAACAGATTGGATTATAGTTTTCCTTTGGCGAGTCGGGGATTACAACAGTCTAAGAGATATGTACATCAAGTTTTGGAATTCTTTTTTATGTAGAATCCTTGACCAAGTTAAAATTTTATGATAAAATTCTGTGTTTCTGTCATTTCAGTTCTATAAAATCTTTGCTAAAAATGACATTTTGATCCCGAAAGCTGTAACGTTATGACAGACTCACGTTTTTAGAAACCAACAATAAATATTTATCCACATGAAAAAAACTTACTGTAATTAAAAAAGAGTATTGTTTAGAATATAATGTTTAAAATCAAGGTTTTAAAAGTAGAATATCATCATCAGCCTATCGCTGTCCACTGCTGAACATAGGCCTCCCCTAGAGGGTGCCACGTTGCTCGATCCTCTGCTCTCGTCATCCAGCGACTACCGGCGATCCTACTATACTAGAATATATTATATGATAATTCATGTACTACTACGTAATTTTTTTATCCTGATAAATGTTCAAATACACCCAATCCAGGAGACATTGTTCTCTTGTAGTTTATACAGATATCATTTTGTAATGAACGACTATAGCGCTCTCTCTTGGCACTAGACAGTATAATTTAAAAAAAAAAATTATATTGTGGATGGATAATTATCCAAATTATAATTTGTCCAGCAGTGCCACCTAGTGGAAACTATGTATAGCTATCATATATGATGCGAAATTGTTTTGATATGGTATTTCGTCCAGATTTACTTGAATGTAAATCTTTTGAGGATTGCTTTCCATAGAGTTATTATACTGGAGTACTACAACGAGTGTACAGCCTAAAATGTGTCCAACGAAAAAAATATAATGCAAATGCGGCGCCCTATCTGTCTCTTTTTGTTTCTATTTATTCGACAAGGATAAGTAAGGGTTCCTTTATCTTATTATTTGTGGGATACTCGCACTCATACACCTGCCTATGGCTATCCTACTCTACATATTATAATAACTCTCATGTTTCTTTCTTAGGGAATGATACAAATAGTCTCATCACCGAAACAATGTTACGACTCAATGTGGCTGTCAACTAAGTGGAAGTAAAATAAAAAGTACTGTCTTTTTTAAATTGTATTACATGCTAAATAAATCTTTATAATTAACAAAATATTAACAAACAATATAATTATATGCGAAACTAAATATTTACCATTTATATTAGGCTTGCAACAATCAATGAATATTTTACATATATATGAAATATTTTACCCTGAGATTTTCACCGTTGTATGTTATTATTAATATTATTAAATATAAAAATTATAACAATTTAATATGACTATATGTAAAATTGAAATTTGTTGGTATTTAGCCATCAAAAAAAAAAATTTTATGTATAAAATTGATAAACCCAAAATTATTTTATATTCCAATATTACAAGCCTAATATTATTATTTTATTAATTAATTAAAATTAAAAATACCTTAACTTATATTTTTTTATTCAAAATTATTGTAACAAAGTAACAAATCGAATGTACCATTAGATATTACTTTTAGAATATAATATAGTTAGTTAGTAATTTGATTTAAAAAAAAAATCGTATAACTAGACATTGATTTTTATAATGTTAATGAAGAATATAAAAGAAATATTTGTTTTATTACTATAGAGTACATATAATAATCTGTATATATGCAATAAAATGTTTCATTCTGATTTATTTTTTACAGTGTATAGAATTTGGTTTGTTTGGTAAATGAGGTAGAGTGCACTCACAAATACTGCATTTGCCCTGAAAAAAAAAATAGAATCCTCATGAAATATACACTATAGTGAATTCTAATTTCTATTATTCCATCCACTATTATTCTCTCTCACATCCAATTCCACTCCAAAATGCTAACTCACATATAATAACGTAGTAGCACAGCAGTAGCGAGCCTGCTTTAAGCACCACAGGTTGTTGGTTAAATTCCCGCATGGAACATATATTTGTATTGATCATACAGGTATGTGTTCCATTCTGGGTGTGTGCTTCTTGACCCCCGAATACAAGACTAATATCCTAGTGGGAGCCGTTGAGTTTGTAGCGTTTATATTTATATTAATAGTAGCTTCATTGAATTTACTAAGGATTTAGCATTAAATTGTTCTTCCTATTATTATTTTAAGTTGTGGTTAATACTTTCTTCTATATAATATTTTGTGTCAATTAATAATGTTACTCTTCAAACTATCTTATTAAAAGAAAAATTAGTCTGGTAAATGTTTCAATTTCATTTAAACAAATATTTATCAAAACTGTTTTTTTTATTGATGACAGTGTAGCACTGTTGTATTAAATTAAATATTTAAAAAAATAAAACCTTAAAAAATAAATTAAAAATTTAAAAATTTGTACTCACTGTCCTTCTTTAAAGTATTCCTTCAAAGTGTTTGAAAATCTTTTAGAATATTTCACAAATTCTCTTTTTCTTTGCTCTAGAGCCTGCTTACCCGGACCGGGAGTATAAGTAGATACCTCATTCACTGCATCTAATAATTTTTTAATAGCTGATGCTATTTCCCTGAATTCATAAAATACAATTAATTTACAAATAAGCAATTGAAATTAAAAGTAAAACTAACTGTAATTACTGTAATTAAAAATCACTTATATAGAAATTATCATATGTATATGCATACTTAATGGTTTCAAGGAAAGTCTTTCTGTCTGTAATTTCATCAGGAATCCTGCTCAGTATTTTTTTTAAAGCAGCAGACTTCTTATTAAGCTCTTGGAATGCTTCTTCTGACCTATTCAGTCTTAAGTCAGCACCTACAAAATTAAATAAAAAATCTATGAAAAAATCAATATTTAAAGACACTTTAAAACACAATATATTTTTTCATAAATGTCTCATGATTTAAAGGCCACAAACTGTATTTTTGAGCTTTATTGTACAAATCAAGGTAAAAATGCATTCTTTAATTGTATACAAACATTCAGCCTCAGTCAATGTTCCTTGAAGACGAAGTAAGCTTTCATTCATGTTAACCGGTATGTCAGCTTTTTTCATAATACCAGCAACTAAATCATAATTAAGGCCTGGCAAGGCAGCTTCAGCCTTTGTAAGAGCAGCCCGTAAAGTTTGAGAAGCCCCCGAATCATATTTTTCAAGCTGAAATTTTATTATGACATTAGTCAAATTAATGATTCTATCAATATAAAATAAATATTTATCTTAATCTAAGTCATTAAAGTCTAATATTTTTATATTTATTATCATGAAATCATTATCTCCGAAAATATTTTAACATCTCGATTAATAAGATAAGAATTAAATAGAATGGATGGAGAAGAAACATAGAAAAAAAGACTTAACATCCGAAGCACAATATAAGTCAATTCGTAAAGACAATTAATCTGTATTCTGTGCAACAATCACCTGAGTTAAAACTGGACGTATTAGAACAGGTAAAACCAAAGAAGTGACGGGTAACTCATCACCCATTGTCATTCTGGCTAAAATATATTTTAAAAATTTTCACAAAAAGAATTGATTCACAACAACTACGCTTAAAACTGTAACAATATGAAGCACAAATAAGCTGCAAAATAAGTATTATTGAACATACAAATTAATATTATTAACAAGAAAAGGTACTTTCAAGAAGTTCCAGATAAAGGTGACATTTTGTTTGACAAATGTCAATAGATGAAAAATAAAATTGACAATACGAATAGACAATTATAGATAATAGAATAAGATACAATGATCTTAGAATGGGCATAAGGTCATAGAAAATATTATTACCTCATAAAGCTATTTTTAACCAGTGGCATGCCCTTTTAATTTATTGTAGCAAATGATCAGTTAAGTAGTATTTGTGACATTGTCACCACATTCATTGCCAGCACAATGTCAAGGCAACACAATATTCCAAATAGTTTATTATTCGATGAATATGCTGAAATGTTATCTTTTTCTATTATTTATATGGGGTACTTAAGAACATTTAGAGATACGGCCACAGTTACACCTTTCATAACCTTTCTAGTGAGTTGTGACGTAAGGATCGGCGAGTAATTAATCACTATAATTTTCTATAATATAATTTCACTGATTAAATGAATCTAGATGTCCCAAATCCCAAAAAAATGTTGAATTTCAAATTATTTTTAGAATATAATGAAATAATTGACAGCATTAATAACTTTCACTTTTATCAGCACACACAAGATGACGTGCTAGATAAAGTGATAAAATTAAAAAGACTTTGAAGATATAGGAACAAAATTCAAAATATAGTACCTATTTACACAAGTTTATTGTATACAAATTCATTTTACGTAGTTGTGTCTGTGGGCCGAAGAGTTGCAGGTTGCTGAGTTTTTTTTTAATTATCGTCTAATCTTAAATAATTTACATATAATGATTTTCATGTCACAAACGTATTGTTAGTTATATTTAGTAGATTTTGGTTGGTTGGTTTTTGGTTTAATGACTTTCAGTTGTGCCATAAGGCACAGATTACTCTGCCAATGTCAAGTGGGGTGGAGAAAACACGATGGAGATAAAACTATATAAATATATATGTAAATATTTTATATCATGTCTCTAAATTAAGGTTGGTTGGTTTTTTGGTTCAATGGCTTAGTAGATTTTATAGAATTATTTTGGTTTAATGGCTTTCAATTGTACCATATGGCACAGATTACTCTGCCAATGTCATGTGGGGATTATTTTTTTAATTTTCTGTCACTTGTCATGTTGTGACTTGTGAGTTGTGACTTCTCTTATCTTAGTTGTCAGCAGCCAGGGCCAGTTGTTGTCCGATAAAGTATTCTATATTACTAATTCGGTTCAACAATTTACTATTAAGTAATTTGCTAACAAGCGTAATTTTGTTCTAATTAATAAGTATGGCTAAGAATACTTCTAGTTCTGCCTTTCGTAAAATTGATATAGATCAATACAATGAAGATAACTTTAAAGAAGATGAATCAGAACATTCTATACCCACCGGACCCGATGAAGGTGAAGTCTGCGCTTTACTAAATCAATATCCTTTTGAATTTATTGGAATAAGTGTTGTAACAATAATTAATTATATTTAGTTATCAAATAAGTAAATTAATATATCAATTATTATTGCTTAGTCTCATGTATATGTATGAATCATTTGCTTGTTTTCACATAACTTATATATATATATACATATATATATATTATTTATATATAAGACATAAAACTGAAATAATTAAAAATTAATGTGTTATCACACATATGCATGGTGAGCAGACAAACCTGCTTGAAATGTTGAAATGGTAAAGTAATTAAATTATTGAGCAGCTTATTTAATTAAATAAATATATATGTAACTATCCTTAACCATGAAAATACAGGACGTTTTGTAGAAGCACTGAAACATGTCTTAAACAATGCCCCCTTAGGATCATCAGATCAACAAATCAAAGTAAGTATCCTACAATACTACAGTTATTAATTGTTAGTAATGGTATGGATCAATGTGATTAAAGATTTGATTTGGAAAAAAATTGTATTACCTAATATTTGTATGTAGATAGGAGACCCAAGTATGGGATTATAACTAATGATAGTGGGGTAAATGAAATAAAATGGTACAATGTACCTGAGCAAAGTCTGGCTGGCAGCTAGTAGTTAATAAATTAAACTTGATGCCTATAGCCTTAACTAGCCACTTTAACTGGTAGCTTACACAACTTGCTTTTGATATTGTGATAATTTCCAGGATAATGCACTAGCGCTGACATTAAAAGTTCTTCTTGCAATCAAATCTGCACAAATTGAGGAGGCTGTTGGTAATTTATCACCAGATGATATAGACATTTTGATGAAATACATTTACAGAGGATTTGAATATCCATCGGAAGGATCTAGTGGACATCTTCTGCTCTGGCATGAGAAGGCTTTTAACATTGGCGGTTCCGGATCTATTGTCAGAGTCTTATCTGATAGAATGAAAGTTTGAATTGTAACCAAATATTAAGTGCATTATGAATTATTTAATAAATTTTGTATTACTCATTTTTATGTCATTTAATCTTACTTTATTTAGAACCAAAGAATATTGACAAATATTAAATTTACTAACAGCATATTTTACATATATTTAAATCAAATAAGGTTTGATATGGTACTATTAAAATACAGGAAAAGTTAACTGATAATTGTTGTGATAAATTGGAAGCAAGCTAATTTTTATTTATTTCTATAATAGCATCTGGCCATTGAAAGAAGGAATATCATTATATTATTGGTAACGAATATCTTTATATTATCATAACGAAACTGGGAAAGTCAAATCTCGTATAGTATAAACCTATTGAAACGACCCCAAATTTTATTACGACTGAAATTTGTATAGGTTTCGTCGGCGAACCGCGATTTCGTCTGCATGTACTTTAAAATTATTAATATCTTTAGTATTGCAATTTTTTAAAATCCCTTTTATAGCTACCTAGTTTATAATGAGAATAATACATTTCTTATACGTAGCTTCAAGGTAGCGAAAAATATCAATGAACAGTCCTATGACCCTACATTTGGGGCAAATAACTGTGGACTTGTGGTGAGTATACCCAGACAAGGGAGGTCTAAACAGCTGTGTTTAAGCAGCAGCAAAATTGTGTTTAGTAAAAATAATGTATCCGAATAATAACTTTTTATTTGAATTAAATATTTTGGATGTTCAACCTAAATTCCATTATGTTAAGACAAGCGGTTTGCGGTTAAAAAATTATAGGGGGCGGTACTTATTTACTTCCTTCGTTGATGTTGTCATACGATTTCATTTCATCACCATCATATTACAAATATAACTTTACTATATTTAACATTAAAATGACCGTGTAATGTAACTTGGCAATTTATTAATTCCAACAAAAAAAAACTTTAATAGATGTTGATACTAATTTTAATTATTTGCATATTTCATAGCATGGTATCAATTTTTTTTGTGCTAAATAGGTAGTAAATTAATCTACTTAGTTAAGTTAAAGAAAAAAGTTACCTACGTAGGTAATATTAGAGTGGATTAATATACCGCTCTCTGACCATAGTCATTAGTCACGTTAAATACAAATGTCCTGATCAATCAAATGGGTTACTCGAATTTTTCAAAAGTATAACATCTAGGAGTCGAACTCTACTATGTACTGACTTTTGAATCTCAGATCACTAAACACACACTGCTATGCCAGGCAGTTACCACTTGCTTTGAGAGATTGCATTAATACCACTTGTACCCCAAAAAAATACTTTTAAAATATCGATAATAAATGGACATAACATTTCCTTCTCTTTTGTAATATAAAAGGTAATAAAACTGGTATGGCATAAGGTACAATACTGTTTACACCAATGCGAAAGTACAAAATAGATAGATGTATTATATTAAAAGTTAAAACCCACAATTGTATTTACTTCATTTATTTATTTTTACTGTCTTAATAAACAGCTATTTTATTTTGTTTGTATTTCTTTTTATACCTATACTATTGTACCTACATCAGGTACAATAACGGTCAACCAACAGGAACCGTTAGCATAACATATTTTATATAAAACAAATTGAATTTATATTTTAAAAAACCATGAAGCATTTAATGTAGTGAATGTTCTGCCATCGCACCTGTAAGATACAATCGCATAACCATCGTAAGCGAGTATTAAAGAAAGTATTCGTTAGCTCGAAGTTATAGACAGCCTCTCTTCGTCGAGAGAATGTGGGATATATAAAGCAGCTCAATGCACTTGTTAGACGATAGTTCTCTCTGTACCTTAGACTTGTACGCAGCACAATGGAAATACCGGTTAGTATTTTTTGTTTGTTGTGGTGATTGGATCGTTGGACTAGTTTTCTGTATCAAATGCTCTGCCACTCGGAAATAATCAGATTACATAATTTCTTATATAATTTCCGCTTTACCCATCCTGGTTTAAAATTAAACATTCTAATGACTTTATTGTAAAGTTTTACATGATTTATCACTTCCTCTTATAAAAAGCTGGATAAAATTATAGATTGATAGAAATTTAGAAAAAGATTTTAATATTTTTTTATTTTTATTCAAGTGAGGATATAATCCTCGAGATATTTATTTTGCAATTTTGTTTTATTTCTATCTATAAAAGTGCTGGCCTTTGACATAAAGTGTAACTTAACAACCGATAGTAACTTAACTGAGAAAATTAGTGTTGTTAGTATGTCTGTACTGTGGCTCTCAAGAAATCGAATTATTTTTTTGGCGGATTCCAGTGTAACAGTAATAACATAGATAAGCCAAAATCGGAGAATATATCTTCATTTAAATATAATATACGTTTTTTTTTTCAGAAATTAATAATACTATTATGCTGCACTACCGTTTGTCTCTCATCTCACTATACCCACACAATACCAGTAGAAGGTTATGAAACAGAGCTCCAAGATCTTGGTCAACATGTCGAAGTACCCGAAACTCCCGTTAAAGTAGTAAAGATAACTAAAACTATAGCAGTAAAAATTCCAGTGCCGTACCCAGTAAAGGTAATTGAAAAGGTGCCATATCCTGTGCATGTTAATAAGCCCTATCCGGTACCAGTTCCACAGATCATAAAGGTTCCTGTAGTCCACCACCAAGGGCATGAGGCCCACGACGTTGGACACGGAAACCAATTCCAGAATCGTCAACACAATGGCAATTCTTATCAAGTGCAAGAAGCTGTACATGACACTTCGGCACCGGGCAATTCGTTTGATAATTCCGAAAACCAGTCATTCGAAGGCGGAAATCATGAAAACAGCTATGGAGCGAGCGACGGTGAACATAACTCAGACGGAGGTGGTTATTACGCGCAACCATCACAAGACTATCACGGAAATTCCGATGATCAAATCGGTCACAATTCGTTTGAATCTAAAAGTTACGACCATGCCGTCCAGAATTATTTGAACAATTTGAAACCAAATAACTTCCAAGGCTCGATCGGCTACCATTAGCATTTATTTCTTTAAGTATCGCATGCGGCAAGTGATTAAAATGGCTATCGTAACTCTGTTCATTGATACTCTACCTAGTAAAGTCAATTATTTTTACGAATTTTGGTCAACAGAAAATGTGATTATTTTACAAACTTATTGATGAACTTTGTCTGATAAATGTAAATAGCACCGTATTGGTAATACAAAAACTTCGTTAACCTGTTACGTTTAACTTGTTGTACTGTTTAAATTGTTACTAGATGTGTACGTTTTATATTATATTGTTAATAGCGGTTTTAAATAAATTATTAACACATTCTAATACATTTATTACTAAACACATATAAACTTAATTAAACCTATTATAATTATATAACAAAATAAAAATGTTTTGTAACTGTCCGAAACAAAATAATCAATATCGTTATTGATTTACGAACAAATAAAAAGAAATAACCTATCGTAATTTCTATGGTAATAAAAAATCTTTAGGCTAAATTGCATTTCATACATGTTTTTTTTGTTCCATATACTTTAAGTGAAGAACTTTCTACTTTTATCTTATGACTAAAATTTAAAATAAAATCCAGTATAAGTAGTTCATATTTGATATGACCCACCTGCTCAATTAGCGCAATTTATAAAAACCAAAAGGCTGCTTGCTAACAGAAATATGAGCGTAATAATGGATAATCTGGATTTTATTTTTTATAATTAATTGTATTTTTTTAATGAAACTTGAATTAAAAGCGCCTAATATCTCTCTTCCATGGGAAAATTCCATTTTAAAAAAATTATATTTATTAGGACATTATAAAATATTACTTTGAGTTTTGATGACTTATTATTTCACTTACCTGACAAGGTTGAAAAAAATGCGGCGCTACACGTAGTCATGTGTAACGTCATCAAAAACTATGAAACTAAAAGCTCGAAATTTACTCTTTTTTTATATGTGTAAGAAATTAGACGGAGCAATCGTTAGCATAAAATATTTTAAAAAAATCCACCAAATTCAATAAAAAACCAAGGCTTGGAGCTGGCTTAACCTTAGCCGGTTATTAAATGTGAATTTTTTTTGATTTTTTGATTACTTCTTTTTAAGTCACAATAGATTAAAAACCGTAATCAACTGATTTATTCCGCGAAGTTAACACGGTTTTTCATCAGCTTAACCTGTTAATTGAAGTTATTAATCGGGTTAAATCTTCATTAAACGAAAAATCTTGCGATTTCGTATTGATTTTTTGATATAAAATCGTTGATATAAATCAAAATCATAAAACACATCGTTTCTTATGTATGATGATAACCGGTTAATTTTTTTTTCCGGTTTCCAAGCCCTGTAAAAACTACAAAACTTATTCTATAAACGAAACATTGATCTCTATAATTTGGAAAATAGTTTACTAAAACATATGGGAACTACAAAAGTGATACAAACACTCACACATGGTCTTCCTTAATATGCCATGATCACAGAACAATAAGAAATCCTAGAAACTACGTAGCAAATTATTGTAGCGTAACCAAAGACACTCAAGAATTACAAATCTAAATAATAATTATATTAGAAAATACTAATTGATTTATACTATTGCTTCTTTTACTATTGTGTCAAAATATTCAATTTATCTTATTAAAGATAAACAGAGTACCTAGTGTATTTAAATCTCAAACGCAGTAAGTTTAATGAGCAAATTCCGCTCTGTGCCACATGAGACCAATAAAGAGTAGAAACAACACCACTTTCCGCAGACAAGCAACAATTCAAATAGTTAAATAATATATATTATGTGAAACCAATTAAAAATAGAATAAATCAAATACTTTAATATTTGACGGTGGGCTAAATCTGCGGAAAGTGAATCACGTAATTTTTTCCTTTTATTTTGTTCTGTGACCATAACACACGTTATTCGTTAGAATTGTGCATGTGCAAATGTAAAAAAATTTAGTACAAGATCTCACAATTCAATTCTGAATAACTTCAAATTATCCACGGTATAAAGATCAATGATGCGTAAAGACATCTAAATACGAACACAGAGCAAGTCAATTATTATCTAAAGCATCGCTTCCATAGTCGATACCGGAGCCCGTGCTGTTAGTCAACGCGTGCCCGCTTAGGAGTGCTCTCGGTCTCGTCAGGGCAGCGTGGCAGAGAGCGAAGTAGCTCAGGGTGTGTAGATTTGCCCGAACTTTCGGTTGGGGCGAGGGAAGACCGCGCAAGCGGATGTAGAAACTCGGATTGCGAAAGCGACTGATCAGACGGCGGTGACGGATGTAGAAACTCAGATTGCGTGAGTAGCAGCGACCGCTCAGACGGCGCTATCGGATGTAGGAAATCTGATGGACCGAGCGGAAGCGACGGCTCAGATACGTCTAAGGGATGTCGAAACTCAGACGGCGCGAGTAGATGCGACTGCTCAGACGACATTATTGGATGTAGGAAATCTGATGGTACGAGCGGAAGCGTTCGTTCAGAGGGCACGAGCGAAAGCAACCGCTCTGATGGCTCAGGCGAGTCCATGGACTCGCACGGCACCAGCGGGTGAAGCAGCTCAAACTTGTCTTCTTCATCCGACACGTACATACGCGTTAAATCCGATGCGACGGACGCTGTCTCGCAAATGCTACAAAAACATTAAATAAAGAATAAAATCAAATTTTGTATCATTTAAGTCTTTATTACTAAAATAATCGAAATGGAATCTTTATAATATAAGAGTCGTAGCTATTCATTTAATAACTTTACGTTTTATTAATTTTCTATTGTGGTTATGGTGATCTTCGAATACACAGATAATTATATTAAAATAATTTTCGATTTAATGCTTTGAAACGGGCAACTGAAATAGCAAAGAGTACGTACCTGTTCGTATTGAAATATTCCGATTCCGCGCGGCCTACATTGAAAGGGCCGGTCGTGTTTTTTATGGTTATCAAGTTGGGCAGGATCCAGGGGCTCACGGGGGGCTCGAGCAGACACGAAGACTCGTCCATTGGTAATCCGTCATTGTCTCCACACAATATATCACTGATCCCACACACGTCACTAACCCCACACAATTCATTGTCATCGTACGTGTTGTCTTCACACATCCCTTTATCTTCACTTCGCTTTTCATCGTCATCATCAGGTATTATAGTCCTGAAAACGAACTCAATTTTATACGAAAAGAAACTGACATTTAATATACTTTTAATAAAAAATATACATTTGTCTGTAACAAAAAAATAATTTAAAGGAATATTAGTTATTTATGAACATTTATTTTATTAACTTATCGGTTCTCTTTAAGCCCCTAAAACCCTAACCCAAAACAAGTTACACGTATACCATAAGCTAATCATATAATACTAATATAATGGGACCTAATATTATAGCTCACAAATAAGGTTGAATATAATAACCCTGTAATGACATCTAAGATCATCATATGCCTGTGTTCAACGCAGTTAACATACAACTTAGTATTAACAACTAGGCAATGTCACCCGTCTGGTCCGCGGACCCTCCCTTAATGTCCGGAGGCACATCTATATATACTTCGTTCCTCCAAAACTCTGTACATGATAAAATTAATGATCTACATTATAAATAATAATTAATATAATTACTTTGCCAAATCCAGATTTAGTTTGTATTCATGTGATTTCTGAACTAGGTCCAACCAGGTTGGTTTGTTTATAGTCATTTCATCTTCCGAACTGCAGAAAGATGACCCGGGCCTAAAAAAAGATTTTATTACTGAAACCGTATGGTAATATGAATAACAGCAGCTCATGACTGCTCCAAACTCATGACATCCGCTACCAACATTCTGAACTTTTTCATAAATGACAGTTAAGAACAGTCAACATTGTCTTCTTTAAATTAAGATTGGTTTCGCCGTTTCAGGACTAGGACTATGACTATGACTATGACTAGGTCTATGGCATAGGCCATAGGTAATATAATGTTAAAACAAACTTCAGGATTAATTTTTCATTATACTGGAGTAGGAGCCAGTCTACAATGTGTTCATCGAAAAAAAACAGAAAGCAAGTAAGGCGTCCTATTTCTCTCATTTTGTTTTTCTAGATAAGAGAAAGACAAGTATGGGTTCTCTGGTCTTCCATCCTTTATTATTTGTTGAACACTGGCGTTCCTGCCTCACCCACTCTATGTATAATAACTCTATGTAAAACTTACATGGGGGTATAATTGACCATAGACGATAGATGTCTCTTGCCATGTATTTGGTAGTAGTTGTGGGTTGTGGGCGACTTCATGGAAGGCATCATATTTGAGGAACCTTCGCTCATCCGCGATAAGCTACCGATGCTGTTCTCGGAAATGTCGTTTAGCGAGAACTTTAACTTGGCTAAAATTATATTTAAAAATTCAATAACTCTTTTATAAGGTTGACAGATCATTCATCAAGTAAAACAATTTCTGAAATGCATAAGATCTCTAAATAAATTGCCTATTATTGGTTGAATTAATTATTGTAGTGTATCACTATAATGAATTTCATCTTTTTAATTTTTAAAACTTAAATTATATTTACGTATATGTATTATATGAGTATCTGTATTCCTAAGACTATGTATAATTAAAAACGAATACAAGTTAATTGTACTATAATTATCATTATAACAGCCTATTAATGTCTCACTAAAGAAAATGCGGGTTTACAAGTTAATAGTAAAAGAAAGTTTAAACTTACAAATATCAACTGGCGAAATTTTACTAGCGATTTCGTACAAAATGTCAGGTGTCCAAAAGTTCGGTATTCGGATGAATACTTTGCCTGTGTCTCCTGGCATATGGAAGCCCAGCTTGTCGAGTAGTTGCAAGAAGTTCAAATTCTTGCAAGTGGAGGCTTGTTGGCAGTTCCACGGAACCAACGGTACGGACTTTCGCAACACTATATAAATAAAAAAACATCAATATGAGCAATGGTTTTATCTAAAATCTTCGACCAAACGTATAATAACGTATTTGCTTTTTTGCAAAATGCATAAAAATTTTTATATTTCCAACTCAAAATTAATGAAAGTTTTTATCATAGCAAAATTAGCAATTTTCACATTCGGAGAAAGAACCGGAAAAACGGTAAACTAATCTAAAATAGCAGGCAAAAAAAGTTCAATTAATATAGACTAAATGTGTATTGCTGTTGACTCTACTGGCCTAGACAGCGGTGCTAAGTCAGTACCAGACCTAGGCTTAAAAAAGAGAGAGAAAAAGAGAGAGAGAAAGAGAGAGAGTTACAACGAGCAAGTGACTTCGTCTTCATCGGCGAAGATTGCGTGTGTGTCTGTGCTGCATATTTTTTTTAAATCAAAACCACAGAAATACAGAGCATTAAAATGTGTAAAACTCTGAAACTAGGCATATCCTGTATCATACGAGTATTTTTGTGTTTTGGGTAGCTATCTAAAATTATATAATAGTCAAGTTCTTGTAAGATGTGCTTACGACGACTTACTTTAGGCGATTTTGTTAATTTAAGACCTACTCACTTAAAGCATGGTAGGATACGGGCGACATCACTTGCATATCTACTGGTTGTTTCAAGAGAAACTCAGATTCGTTCGTTTCGGGCTCCTTCACTTCGTTCGATTTCGAATTCACCTTCGATTTCTCTATATAAATCTTCGCGAAGCACGTCTCTAAAAGAACATCTTGTACCCAATCTAAAAATTTCGGCATTCCATCGAGTCTGAGTTGTGCACACAGTTTCTCTATTTCTTCATCGCGAATTTCTTTCTCTTTTCTCTCTTCCTTCGCCTTATATTCATCGTATTCATTTTCATCATACTCCTTGTCTTTGTTATCATCTTCAGCCTTACTATCGGATGATTTATTGTTCTCGTTCATCAGAAGCGCATCGAACTCGTCTTTGTTGATAATGAACTGGTGGTAAAGCTGTTTCACGATTGAGTGTCGAGTTTTGACGATACCATCTTCATGGTAAAGTTTTACAATTTCACCGATAACGTCTGATGATATGTTACATTTCATATAATTCCAACTCAGCGAAGATATCTCTTCCTCAGTCCATCTGTGAGAAAATTGAGATTACTTAAAGGGCACAAAAGCAAGTACACAGACCGTAAAAAGAGTTATATAGTTCTTAAAAAGCAGTGCTATTCTAATACGTTAATTTGCGAAATCAATTCTGAATCCGTGGTGAGATTGGTATCTTAAAAATAGATATAGCAAATGAGGCCCCTGTCTCTGTCTCGTTTTGTTACTTTTGATTAGAGAAGGAGAAGTATATGTATAATAACTCTATATAAAACATACACGAGCAAGATGACTTGTGAAGAGACTTCCGAGATGACTTTTAAGTTCATTCATCGGTTTCAGAATAGCGTTGCTCTGAATAGGAATCGGGCAGAGACATCTATATATCTCTGTCGAGTTTAAAGTATCAACAAAATATAACCTATCGTTGATGTTCCTGGAAGGTGCCGGAGCGTAGGGAGGAGGCATCGAACCGCTCGCCTTGTGATGGAAACCCTTCGCGGACAGCAAGATGTCTCTCAGCCGAGCGTCGTTCTTTATCATCTCTCTATCCAGACACAGGTGAGCCGACTTTTGCAGTTTATGAGGTTTCTTTATAAACGTGTTTATCACGTACTCGATTAAATCAGACCATTCCTGAAAAACGTTAATAAACAAACCCATAAATTAAGAATTCCTTTGATACACTATATAACATTTTTTTTGGATCAATATACGTGCCTAGATTGACTAGGCCTTAGTCCGCCCCTGCTTCCACAAAACGATAATAAAAAAAGAAAACGTTTTTTTTTAAGAATTATTTTACTTACTTTATTAACGTATATGTATGATAACTTAGTAATTATTAACTAGTGGATACTTACATCATTCACTTCAAAATCTGATTTCCAAATAAGAGTGAACGTCTTTAATATTTGTGGCTGAAAGAGGGATATTATACAGCCGAGATCGCCCCCAATGTGGTGCATCAGAGTGAAGATGCAATCATTAACAAACTCCCCGTTCCCTTCGTAGTCCTCCAAAAGAAGTCCATATTGAGACATAATTTTCGGCGAAGCGAATCTGGATAATAAATTAATTTTATGAAGAAAAACCTAGAAATTGTAACTTATTCACAACCAAACGTCACATGGCGCGCGAGTGGTGAAACAAAAATCTTTCGTAACATGTTTTATTTAGATTCCCTTATCCGAAACTTTTTAAATGGATACGGTAACGGATATATTTTTATTTCGCATTTCGAATTTAGTTCCCGTGACTATTGCGGAGCACCATAACATCCTAAGTTGGAATCATACAGCTCGCATAAATAAAGTATAATTTTAATATTGTTTGTGAGACCGACTGAACGCTGTCACGTGATTTCTGCAAGGACTTTAAAAAATTCTTTTTAATTTTTAATTTGTCTTGTTGAAATTATGGACGACTGCGCTAAATTTAATTTAGCTAACGTGAACATGTCTTGCATTTTTTAGTTTTTTTAGTATATTATAATTATTAATAATCAATATTTCACAAATTAAAGAGAAAAGAAAATAATTATTATAAAAATAATGTAAAAAGAAGGAGGACAGTAAGATAAAGTAATTAAATTATAACAATATAATAATTACGTAACTCACTGTCTAATGTGTTCCACCATTTTGCTCTTGCCTTTATATTCGGGCATTCTCATTATGTTGTCCACAAACAACAGCAGATTGTGATTTGTGACAATAAGATCCTAAAAATATAATGATTCAAAATTGTGAAAAGAATAGTGAGTGGTTATTTAAAAATATAATTTTAACGTGATCGAAACGTGATCTTGAATAAAAATTTATGTAAGAAACCATAAAATGGAAAAGTCTGCTATTTTAAAAAAAAGTTCGGTTCTGTTCTAAATACAAATGACTCCGTTCTAAATAAAATAACGCGAGCGGAGCCGCGAGCTAGTTATAAACATTTTCGTATTCTCACCTGTAGATATTGTTTAGAATGGTACTCGGGATTGTAAAGTCTTAATAGTAACACGAACAGAGTTCGCAGTTCGTGAGATTCGCACATTTTTATTTGTAACTTTAAAAGTGCCTCTCTATCATCGCTAGAAAGATGGGATGCCTTCTTGTAAACTTCTATAGCTTGAATAAATTCTCGGATAGCTGTAACGACCTGAACAAAACCAATTTTTACAACAACAATATAAGGTGATATTTGCACATTTTGGGTTCCATAATATCTTTCATATGTCGTGACTTTTCATAATAGTAAAAGTAATAATCGCATTTTATCGCATTGAAGGCTGGACAGCGACTTTTAAATTTTATGTTACATTGTTTATTTCTAGTATTACACGAAACAAATTTATCAGATGTCAACAACAATGCCAATGGGATATTAATAGAAAGTTTTTAACTATTTTATTGTTTTTAATACAACGTTAATAAAATGAAATCAAATAAAACGCTTTTGCATCATATATCATAAACAAATTACTTACCAAATGTAATCTTCGGACTCTTGGTTTTAAATCGTTTCCGTCCAATTTGATAGCCAATTCGAATTGTTCGCACAAGTTCACTCCTTCAGCTGTGAGATACGAAACTATATCGAACGATAGTACTGAGCAAACGTGCTCCAAATCTAACTCTATTTGAGTCGCAAATTTAAGAAAGTAAGTGACGAGCCAGAAAAAGTGAGAAGTGTCAATTTCCAACTGCATATTCGTAAGGATCTGAGTGTGTAGAGTGCGGACTAACGAATTGTATCCTTTCAACAGAAAGTCCACAGTGAATTCTTTCAACACATTCGATATATCTTCGTCAGTCGGCGTGCTGTGCGTTAAGCCTTGAACGTTAACACTGAAATAATATGATAAGCAATAATTATTATTGTAATTGTAACAGCCTGATAATATCTCACTACTGCGCAAAGACATCTTCTGTAAATGATATAGAGCTCCAATGTGGGTTGGGCGGATAAACGTGTCTTAGAATTTTTTCACGGTTTATAAAATATACAGAGTAGTAAAAGAGTTTCGGGGGCGAAAAATCGATCTAGGTCTTTTTATATGTGTTTTTAGTTAATGAAAACTGCAATTAGAATACAAAAGTAAATTTCAGTCTTTGACAAGTTTATAATAGCATAGTTGGGAGCCGGGTGGTATCGAGATCAGAAGAGTCGGTTTCAAATCCAGTATGATTACAGTATATTTTCTGGATAAAAGTCAAATCAAGAACTCTTTACTATAAAAATCACTAAATTTTAAAACATAATTTCAGTATAACATTTACGTACAGAGTAGCTTTTCCCCTCTTAACGAGTCTTTTTCGTTTACGCTCCAATGGGCTGACAATGGAGCGTCCAGTGTTTGTTCTCTCTCTCTGTTTGGAAGAATGCGGTTTCTGATGAACTGGTTTTTGCGAAGGGACATCATCTTCATTGCTTGAAGTCGATATAGCTCCTTGATTATCTATCTGTGTGCCATAACCACAGTCAGAATTCTCCGATATAATTGTTTTATTTTGTTTTTTCGTTTCGGTTTTGGCGTCGTCTTTAGAATCCGTTTTTGTTTCCACTTTGGGTACCTCTTCTGTTTCCACTTTAATATCAGGCTGTTCATTATTTTTGCAATTGTTTACCTGTATAGAATTACAACTTCAATCATTATAATTGTGAGAATTTTACGGAAATTATAGTTCGATTCTTATTCGTGGACGATATTTTTTGTTAGAATATTGTAAAACAGAATTTATTATATTACAATACAGTATATGTAAACTGATTTTCTTCCTTTCCTTAATGGATATATTTAATATATATTAATTTTTATATATGATATATGAGTATACTGTTGCCATGACAGGATTAGTAAATTTACAATAATTTTTTTAGTATTCCAATATCGAAAAAAAAATTCTTGTGAATGCGATGTAAAAAGTACAACAGTAATAACTTAAAATTAATAAACAATATTTTTTGCAATCATTTTAATTTACTAACTAAATATTAGACCATAATTTAAAGGTTGGTAGGTACACTAATCTTATCATTTACTAATAAATACTTTAAGAATTACGAAAATCAAAAGGTTATTGTTTTAAATTGATTAAATTACATTTGGTTTATAACCAATTTTCTTACCTTCTTCTTGTTATCGGTCGGCGCTATATTGGCTTGATTGTGTATTTTTTGCTCATTAGTAGTGCTCATACCTATCGGAGTTTTATCATGATCGGTTTTCGTTTGAGCTTGGTTTCCATCCCCAGTATTCTCTGTGGAATTTTCCCAGGCGGTGGCTGTAGGGTTCGGATTTTCATTGATTTTTCCGCATAAACCTGTGTCCGACGAATCCGAAGTTGGATCAGATGTTACCATCGGTGACGAATGATTACTACCTATTGAATAAAGCATGATAAATATAAATATCTGGTTGACCGGGATTTTTTTTTAATACTTAGATAAAAAATTTAGAATGTAATCTAACTGGATTTGAACCCGGGTCGTCTGGTTTCAATACCCACCACTTTCCCAACTACGCTAATATAAACTTGTCAAAAATATGATACCAATTTTCATTGCCTGAATCGATTTCACGTATGAGACAACATTTTTTTAAAATGAAACCTAGCTAGATTTATTTTTCGCCCCGGAAACTCCCTGCATACTAAGTATCATGAATCCTCTTCGTGTCGTTTCCGAGAATCCCATTATATATACAGTAGAATTCATTTATAACGACTTCGCTTATGACGGCGAATCGGTTTTAGCGACAATATTGTTTACTCAAATTAGGTTTCGTAGATAGGTACTAAGAAAATATAACCGTTTAGTGCGACTCCGGTTTAAGCGACCATCTGCTTATAGCGACCATTTTTTATGATAATACGTTCGGTTAAAACGACACACACGCAATGTTTTGTTGACTTACGCACTCGCACCCCCACCCCGCGCGCTTCATCGATACTTGTGAAGAACCGTCTGATGAAAATATTGTGGAAAATATCATCACCAACGACGCGAATAGCAAAGATAGCGACGGTGATGATGGCGAACCAGAGGAGGTTCATTTGAGTGTGTCTGAAGCTTTGAAGGCTGCAGAAACACTCAATGTATTTGTTCAGACTAACTTTGATGATGATCTTAT
>JAOPTZ010000003.1:1814874-1826201 GCA_027564475.1 Doxocopa laurentia | reverse complement strand
TTTATTATGAATCTGTAACCGCTGCGATAAAAAGCATTACCATAATGATTTGCGTTATTCTTAAACAAATAACGAAAGCAATTCTGAAGTTGAAACACCGTGCTGAATACGTTTTAAGTTGTTCCAAATTATACTTTGATTTTTAAAGATTATTATTACACTCTAAGTTTTGCCTATTTATTAAGAAACGCGTAATAAAATATAAATATATACCCATAATTCATGAATCTCTAAGTCGTTATAAATCTTAAAGGAGTTGTATATGGCTTGATTTTCATAACAAACGAGGGAATGAATGAAATTAAAAAAAAGCGTAAATGAACTTGTAGCGTATAAGTTACCGCGAGCTCATTAAATAAATTCCGCTTCAAACGTTGCGGGTTTATAAACCTTGTTCTAACGCGTCACACGTTCACAGGACGAATGCAAAAGCCGAATAAATATCTTTATAGATTTTTTTTGTTTGAAAGAAACTTTTCTATCTTTCTTTAAAGCAAAATTTTGTTGTATTCGTCTAGTTTTTAGAGCACCAGTAAAAGTAAACACCTTGTAGTCAACATCGCACGTTATGCCCAACTTGTCACTTGTATCTTGTCATAACTATTTAGGTTATATATTTATTTTGTGTAAGTTTATTTCCAACAAGATATTGCTATCTCAGTCTAATTTTCAGTATCAGAACGAGTAAAATAAATAGCTTATATATAAGCTTGGAAAAGTCCCACCGTATGTTTAACTTAGGTATCCCTTGTGTCATTTCTTACAAAGTTTTCGGTCATTTATTTGACTACACATAACAGTATAATTGTAGCTATCGGTGAATCTAGATTTTTTTGTCCATCTACGATATAATATTTGTTTTGATGAACCATGTCTTAACAGATTTGAATATACTTATATATACATATATTTACTTATATATTATATAGGTATAAAAAGAGCCTAACGGTTAAATTGTTGTTTGTAAATTTAAGATCTTCTCTGTATGTTATTATAAGCAGTGTATGATGAGTGGTTAGTCCAGCATTTTCAGAGTGGCAGACAGATGTCATCTGATGATATACACGGCGCATTGTGTGGTAATTTTGTTCGACCATTTAATTGCCGTTTCACTATATTCTGACAGGCTGAACAATTTATAGAGACACTCCGAATTGCTCAGTTTTAATAAATTATAATTTATCATCATTAGAGACAAAATGGCCATGTGTGTATAAAGACGGATTAACTACTAATAAGTTGGAAGACTTTATAACGTTCTAAAGAAAGTAATGAAAATATTGTACCAGCTGTTTCTACTTCTGATTATGACTCCTAATACAAGTGGCATGCTCATAATTACTTTTTATGATAATATTTTATAGATAGAAAATCAAATAATTTACAATATTCTGTCATTTTCAATTTAATCAGTAAAATTTTTATTGTTAATAATTACCACCATTGCAAGACTAATAATAATTAGGAAATCTTCTTATGCTGAATTTGAGATGTCTAATTTTAAAAATTAAAATTTATTATATTATCATTATAATAATATTAATAGTTTATTCACCATAAATATAAAATATAAGTTTTTTGACTATGGAGCTATGTAAGAATATATTTGGCAGCTAGTATAAACATGCTTTTCTCAATTTCAAAGTTGCTCGGTGAGCTAAGCTTGATATTGACAGTACCTACCTAATGTAGGCCTCAGATGTTATCCTTCATTCTGACGTTCTAAAGAAGCTAGAAGTCTTGAATAGTGTTACCAGAAAACGAATCTAACTGCTTTCAGGGGACTCATCTAGCATTAGATGGCAAAATCTGTTCTCTCAGCAGTCAGTATAAAACAAAGACATTCATGCTAACCTCGAAAGTCTGACTCAAACAATGGGGCTTAACAGATCAGTTAAATGATCACCTAGCAATACCAAGAGAAATATTAAGTCCTAATAAAACAATTGATTACGTGGACTACCCAATTGTTCTAACAGAAATATGATTATAATTCAGTAAACACAAACAACAAGATATTTTAAGGGAAAAATGTTTACAGATGTTTTTTAACCTTTGAATTAATTGGTGTGACCTTTTTACTCTATTTACTACTATAAAATAGAAACGTCTGTTACGTTGGGTTTTTTGTATATTGAGTTACCACAATTTTTTCAAATGAGTATCAAACATTACCAGGAATGTCAACAGGTAGTTAATGACATGAAACATGTTTTAGTTTAGCATTCGTACAAATAATTAATTTAATTTATTTTATTAATAACTATTTGAGAATAACAGAAAAAAATATTGCTGATTCTTCTACATCTCATGTCATATAAAATTTCTAAATTTTTTTTTCTTAAATAAATTTTAAAACAGAAATTGGTATCTTCAAAATAATAGTATGTAATGTTAAACATTTTTCGTTTAAATTTTACATTTTGTATTTTAATAGATTGATTTAAATCGATTTTAAGTCGATCGTCGATGTGGCCTGTTATATAAGGAGGTTGGATATGATGAGGTGATTTTATAATGTTTACACTAAATGCTAATACGATGGCCGGTGAATGCATTTAAAATACGTCGACCTCTTTTATATTTATAGATCGACTTATTTGAAAATAATATCAAACCCTATTTGTGTTAACATCAGCTCAATATCATAACAGCCTTGTTACACGTTTCACAACACGTGAATTTTATTTAGTTAATAAAACTTTCATAATAATAATAGTAAGCATATGTTTGTTAAGGGATTACGAAAAAAATCAAAGTAACAATGAATCAATCAATTTATACTACAATCAAATTCGTTTGCTATAACCGGATACATATTTATCTGAAGTAACAATTACACTATGATGGAGTCACTTCAAAAAGTTTATAAATAGAATTTTAATATTAGCTTACCGGCATACCGTTTTCGTGGCGATTGTTAGCCAACTGTCATTTGTTTTGAGAAAAAGCGATTAAATGTGAACTGGGAAGGATAGCATTGTTGAGAGGATACATAGACAGCAGATAAATTAAGAAGAATGTATATTAAAATAATATAGTAAAAAACATGTTTCCTAAAATACTGGTACCATTTTTGTAGCCGGTATTTACATAAGTATATCGAAAATGCTCAATAACGAGCTGCTATAAAAATGAATTTGACATATCTTTATTTTAATTCCGAAACATTAATGTACCATTAATAATATATTTATGATGATGTGAAGAAGTCTTTGCCACTAAATCTGATACTATAAATTATGTAATAAAATTAAGAGTCGTCTGACAACAGAAGTCTTTTCAAATATGAAATGAGTTAAATCGCAGTTAACAACATAATGCGTGTTTTAGACTTTTTTTGTTGACTCGACGCCACAGCGGTATTTCCTGCTACTGTATGAAGCTAACAATTAAAACGCAAAAGAGAACCTTATGCCGTTAAGATTGAGTTTAAAATATAGTATGGCCAGTAAAAAAATTCAGCTTCAGTAAAGTGGTGATTAATTGTGATATAAAGACCTTTATATTTCTGTTGTTATTCTTTGTCGCGTCATTTTATGGACGACACGAAAATGCTACCATACGGGTGACATTAAATATATCTCAAGATATTTATACGCACACGTCCTGTTACATGAGACTACGCGTAAATGCCAACGATTGAATATACAGTATATTTGAAAAAGAACATGGAAGGAAGTGTCCAATTAGGCAAAGCTCGGGCATCGTAATGCGATAATTCCGCGAGCTCAATTGATTTCACGTCTGCTGATAACTGCTGGATGTTGTCTAGTGCATGTTATCAGATCGACGTGTCGCTGTCGCCACATGCCGCCCACTCTGCGGGTAGGCTGCATACATACTGGAAGTTTTAAAACAATTATTACTACTTTACTAAATACTATATAATTTTCATTGTCGTCTCCTACGCAAAATTCTGTTCGAATCATTATTAATTCACCTTTTACGTACTCCCTATTGATTAAGAAGCATAAACAGAGACGTTTTGGACTTATACGACCGAATTATATGTATTTACAACGAGAAACATTCAATTATGCTAATTTTTATGGCTACTTGCAGAGGGTATCGACATTAAAAACCAAACAAACGTTCCGCTCTAGCTTCATATTTTACAACCATAAAAAACGTATATGGAGCAATATGTGCATAAATGTCAATATTTGTCCGGCAAGTCGCGGCCGCGGGGAGCTCTCTCCTCGATTTATAAGCGACATTTAGGTCCTAAGCAGCAGCGGAGGCCGGCGCTCACAGCGGTATGTCCCGTATTATAACGTCCAGCATCGTAATTGTCGATTAATTATCTCGATTTCAATAAAACATACGCCTTACAGATGAAATTGTATAATTTTAGTCAGATATCATTACTAATAAGGCATAACCACCGCTGCGTCCCTTTGAATGCATGTAAGCGTATACCATAAAAATGTAAAACTTTGTAAACGAAATATTCAACATAATGCGAATACGTGCTCGCCACGGAGACCCGGTTACTGATAAAATGACAATGTCGGGAGTTAGGCGTAGATACGTACTGGGTATACGTGAAAGTGTATTCGCTTTGTGGACTGCGGTGTGCGGTTAAGTATTTATGTGTCATTAATGCAGGCTTGTTAATAACGACGCATCACGTCCACGGTTCACAAGCCAGTAGGATCAAGCCTCACATTTATATTCCGTCAAGTTTGTTGTGGCGTTTAGATTTGGATTATGTACGGTCATTGTTATTCAGCTAACAACCTGTAAATGTTAGTATCAATTGGGATACAATCATGAAACAATTTATTAAGGATACGCTTATCGTTTATGAATCACTTTAATTATAATTATAAAAGCGTGAATATTACCTTTCTATTTGTGGCATTTGTTTTTTCTTAGTTTAACAATGTTAGTTGAATTATATAATATGATAATGATTTTACTATCAAATAAAAAAAAATAGCGACAACAATTCCTTTATAATAACTTTGACAAATATGAAAAACCCCAAAAAATGTAAGACTAAAATAATCAGCAATTCGTTGTCAAACTTCTACGTGCTACGTCAAACACCGATTAGCTCTATTATTAAACACTAGCAATGGGTTAACCCCGGGTTTCCACGGCCGTGGAATTTCTAATGTATCTATTTCAATTTCAAATAACATAATGTAATAAATAAATAAGTGCTACACACTCAATGGCCCCCATTAGGATGTTAATCCTGTATCAGGGATCCGGAAAACTCACAATCACAATCACAAACACACAGACCGGAACACATGCTTGTATTGTCAATACAAACATGTCAAGTCGAATCATCGAAACCCCGACCTGTGGCTTTTCAAAGCAGGTACGCTATATATATATAATTTCCTTTTTTGTGTAGACAAATACAATTAGTTATATACATATATATTCACTGAATAATTGAAAAGTCTGCAGCGACTGCTTTATTCAAGGTGTGGTATCCTCAAATTAGATTTTATAACATCACTAAATACTGAAATTGAAATATGCATAATAAATTTAAATGCAATAAATAAATCGAAACAAACCCAGCGTTTAAAGTGTAATATTTTGCTTAAGAGACACGACTATTAGGAACTATTAAGATTAACATTAAAATAGTTGGCTCACCGTGGATATAATAACAATAGAATATAAAAAGCCGAATGAAAGCAAATGACAAATTATAATAATAGGGCACACCTGCTATTCTTTTGATCCAACAATTCTCTCATTTATGACATTAATCGAGCGGAATGCTCTCGTGTTAACACTGTAATTGTGTCCGCACAAAGCGTCCCATACGAACAATACTGTCATACTTTAATAATATTTTTTGTATTCACAAATATTCTCCTTTCATCTCACTTAATTTTAGTTCAAACTATAGTTCTAACATTTAGATCGTGTCATTGTCTATGTTGAACATCGAAGGCGATATTTAACAACACATGATGTTCTTATTGATAAGAAAAACTGAACCTTATTTTATATATAAATAAGTACTATTTTCTATTTACGTTGTATAAAGATATGTCGGATATAGTATGAATTGTAAGCGATAAATAATAAGCGTCGGCAATAGAAGATTGTCGCGTGAACATTTACGCTGAAGTCACGGGTCGAATTAGTGTATGGTTGCGTACGCGCAGGCGGTTTTGTCTAGCCGTATTCGCCTCTCGCACATTAATCTCAAACCTCGAGATGAAGTGATATGCATTTGTCATCGTGACTGCGATTAAAGAGACGCATTGTATTGAATCGAATCAATTGAATAAAAATTTAATGACATGGAGAAATGATGTCGTTATCTATCAAGAATAAAAACTACTTACCATAATATGCTAAAATGTATACGTATTGATTCTGTCAAATAAAAATGCGCATTTAGAAACAGTGATAAGTTTTGTTGCTCCGAATAATTTTTCACATAACAAAAAAACAAGAATGACCGATTATGCGGACAAGAAACCATTGAAAAAAAGAAAATGATATTCAATATGAGATTCAGATATGAGTGACCATATATATCAAGCGATGTCAAATGTCAATGACCGATTCATTCGTAAATAAGCAAGTTACGAAAGATCAAAATCAATTCCAAAAATGTATAGTATACTCAAGTACTCAATAATAACTGCTGCATTATGATAATTGCTTAAAGATTATATAAAAATAATAATTTTAAATAATATTATTACGTACAAATCGAATTTGCAAAAATTTAACATTATCAAACAATCAATAATTAATTATATTTCTTTAATATATTTTTTATTTTGTAAACAATAAATATATTATACATTCGGAAACATTATAATTGCTCGAATAACATTAAAATCGCTTTTAATTTTATCCAAGTTTAATAAAAAATAAAGCGTATTGTATTTAATATTTTATTTATATTAACTTTTAAGATTTTCCAATAGTATTAATTAACATATATACATACAATTTAGTATAACGTTAACCTTGCTTGCGTGATAAGTAACTTGGTGAGTTCAATGTGATCGCGTTTTGATGCTTTTATTCGCAATTATAGCTACTCTGTCATTGTATAAGACTTTTACCCACCACACACGAATAAATTAGTCAGTCGTTAGGCGGTCGGCGGATATCTCAGAAATATTATGTGAATGAATAGAGCGCCGTATGACGGACAGCAGAAAGGGTCGCCCTTAAACTTGCCTTGTATTATTTTGTCATTATTAAATTCCCCTGTCACCGACCGTTCCATTTCACAAACAAAATATTGTATGCAAAATTATATGACATTTGAATAAGCATAAAAATGTCGTATTGAGATTTGCCCTTACATTGATTTAGGAATGTTTTCTTGGCGAACAGATTAAGATTGTGGATGTTTAATAGTTACTAGTTAATAGTAGAAAAACAGAATTACTATAACTACATTATTATTAGTGATAACAACTGACGTTTCAATATTAAATCTATAGAGGTGTATGCCAATCTGGCAACATTTTAAAAAATTGCTTTAATCTTACTCATGATTAAAATTAGCATAAAAATATTTTATAATTATTTTATGCAGGTAATGGTGTTGGTGATTCTTATTAAATAAATAAATTTTAAAATATATTAAAAGTTTTATAAGCTGTGGGATATGTTCACATAGTAATTATAAAAATATATAAAAAAAGGTAGTAAAAATATTCTCATTTTTTATTTTCAATCTTCAGTGTTGATACCGTCAACGAAGTAGATATGAAACTCCTCTTACATTTCTTCTTTTATAGTCTATTTTCTATTTCATAACATGACATATGTGACACCAATCTTGTAAGCCATATAGTTACATCTACCCTCACTCAATATTGAAGTGTAAAATCTTATCCAGTATCCCCGGTCCGCTAAAACTAAATTATTTTAACCACAAACGTGATAAATGAACCAACAATAACTGTGAGTACTTACAACCCAATGAAACGCTCATCTAAACTCAAATAGTTACCGAACTGTACGTGAACGAGAGAAATGAAGTTGAGTGCGTCACAGCAGAGCGCCCTCGAGGATGTAATCGAGTGTTATAGTGGGTGCCACGGCCTTATCATGTCCTCGATTCCTCAACAAGCCACAAAATGAAATTTCTTGACGCTGTCAATCATTTTCCCCCTCGCTCGAGTTTCCTCGGGTGGTCTAACTCACGAGAGTGACGGTAAGAGACAATTAAGAATAATACTTTTTTTTGTTATATAGTATATTATTTTGTATCTCCAACTCATTTTTTAAATTCGTGTAACTTTTCGCATTTTAAGTTTTGGTTATTTTTTAAATTGATATATCCAGGTTCTTGCGGTAACCGCGTAAATGATAATGTTTTATTCAATGATAAATCTAAATCTTACTTTTTATGTAAAATGAATTTTAGCGCACCGCATATTTTCAGTCGCTGACCGTGTTACATCTATACAAAAGTATAGATTATATTGATAGCGAAAATGCCAATTGAATAATACACGAACAGGTTTATTGAACACAAGTATCCCAAATTCACACCAGAAAATCAATTGGAGCTACTAAAAAACCAATTAAAATACCTTGCATGTATAAATAACCCAAAAGAAGAAAACAAAAAAGTTGAAAAACGCTCACCAAAACGTAATATGCAAACGATCAGAGGAACGGTACCGCTGCGACGTTGCAGACGGAAAAATATTTCAGAATTGAGATTGATGTCGCACGCATGTGCAGACGGCTTGTCTGTATGCAAAACAACGTGCTTTAAATATAGAACTAATTTATGGTCATACCCCGCGATTATAGATAAAAATAACCAACGTTACTCTCGCCGACTATAATTTATTTATTTAAACGTAAAGGTAAACGTGCAGATAAAACTGAAGTGTTTATGATGGTAGGTTAAAGGAATATAGATAACGTGCGTAGTAAAAGATAGATACGTGGTTGAAAAAATAAAAACCACTAATATCGTATGCGCTCAATTAAAGAGCCCCGTTTGGTTGATGGAGGTTTTATTTAATTAATAATTGATACGTTTGAAAGCATTACACGGTTTTATTTAATAGCTTTTACATTTACATCTCTGACTGTCAATTTACAAATACAATAATTATAATAATAGCAAACTTTTAATGTTCCGCTGCTAGACAGAGGCCTCTTTTCTTAAAGAGAAGCATATAGAGCATAATCCACCATGCTGCTCGTATGTGGGTTGGCGGATGGATATACGGAAAAAACGCAAAGAAAGTAGATTTTAGTTAATAATAGATCTTTTTTAATTTAACTGCTTAAAGGCATGGTCACGATGTGAATGAGAACGAACCTAAAAAGCACATGTTATAACACATTTTTTTTTTTGGTTTATCAATACACAAATCACATCATAAAACGTTATGAAGTATCATTTAATGTATCTGGTTATACGTAAGGCTTAAGTCGTTAAAACAAATATCATATAATATCAAATGTCAGGTATATAATTGTACCAATAAATAATTAAAATAAATCCAATTTAAGGGTAGGCTCCCACGCGATAAGCGTTGTTATTTATACACCCTCATCGCACAAAGGAACCGCTGCCGAATATCACCCATAAATATTGGACTGAGGTGTAATTTTTCACATACCACATCTCGAGCGTCGCACCTTTAAAATAAATGCAAACAAAATTTAATAGGGAGAGATGTGCGGGATCGCGGGCTTCAGGTAAAAATAAACGATAGTCGAACGATGCTTTGAGATATTTTGTTTTAAGAAAGTATTCTATTGACTCACATCAAATAGTTATATTAATAATCAATTTATACAACCGTGTGGGTTGAGTATGTCTAAATAATTCTGACTCGTTTTTTAATTCTCGGAATAAGATAAAACAATACTTTGCATGGCATATTCTATATAAGCAACATTAAAATAAAAATGTAATTAAAATTCAATTCTTAAAATTAATTTCATTTTTATAAGACATTGTTTTTTTCAGTGAATACTGTTAAACTCGTAATCGGGTTTGGAAAAGTGACAGGACTTTTATAAAAAACGAATATCAAGATAGCTTTTATTATTTCTTAAGTTTTTTTTTTTGCAATGGTCAGTAATATGTGTATAAATAAAAAAACCTAACTTTTTTAACTCCAATTTGGAAATATTTTCAAATTTAAGTATGAGTATGTTTGAATGTTTGTTATGCAAAAATGTTGGAATAGATTTGAAACACAGATAAATTTTGATATCCAAGAAAATGTAAGGTACCAGTTTGATTAAAAATAAACCACAAGAAGTAACCACCTAAAATTGGGTGTCAAAGGTTATCTTATGAAGTAGGTATTAAATAAAAACTTTTTGACAATAGTCCGTCATAGCACCCTTTTAAATATAAAGATGCAAAGGCGATGGCGCTGCTAGTAAAATAAATTAAAAAGTAAGCATATAAAAATCCTCTTATCAGTGTCATAATCATATCTTTATGATACTCAAATATAATTTCTATAATTACACTAAAACATAGTTCCTATAAACTGTAAATGTGAGATAACATTACGTATAAAATATTAATTTATTGTAATGTTTACATGAACCCTAAAAGTAATGTATTTCATTTTTATATTGGTTTTCAAAGTTGTTAAGTTAGGATTCAATCCGCGAACATAGGTATCTTTTTATTATTATGTCCATAGCAGTGTTATTTACGGTTATTGGTTATAGAGAGTTGAGCGACGGCGGCTCCCGCGAGCCTCGTAAGACGGACTTCGTAACTGAGGGCGCCGCGGCTGACGGATATATCCATCTATGGGGAATAGCCCGCTTCCAAAATTATAAATCGCTGAGAGCTAACGGTGAGACAATCCCTTTTATTCTTATGGTTACTATTTACCATAGTGTGCAAGATTAATTTTGACGATTGACAAGACATGATAATTTTTTGTTACTTAATTATTATTTACAAAAACTTGAAGAAGAATATATTTACCACGATAGTAACATCCGATCTGCCAGATTGCAAACACTTATTAAAGCTCTCTTTCTAAATCTTACTAACGATATCATCATCTAGGTCCTAGGACAATGGATTGAAAATGTAAGAGGAAGAAGTAAGCACAATAGATAAAAAAATCCTGCAGCGCTTATACTTGATATTATCAGTACAGTATCAGTATCTGAGCCTTATACTCATACAAACATCAAAATGATAAGGCTATAATCCGCAATATGGAAAAATTAATTAATTCACTAATCTGTGACAAAACGTCGTTGATCAAATAATTTTATAGCAATAAAAAATATTATAGAGACATCGCACGCATTCGTAATAAAAGTCGCTCCATAAATAACGATCATGAAATATAATACACCTGCAA
>JAOPTZ010000003.1:1646876-1657310 GCA_027564475.1 Doxocopa laurentia | reverse complement strand
ACCGTTTATTTCCTATACAAAATATAAACTTGTTATAATAAATCAGGGTTGCTTCAAGAAAATCGTTTTCTTATATCTATACATTTTGAAAGATTAATATCGTAATATATGGGTACTGCCGTAGCCATACTTTTAAACAGGGCTATAGAAAAAAATGTATCACAAAGAACAATGATGCTAATATCTTTTACAATTAAAGCGGTTTACGCGCTTTTAAGAGCTTACATTTAATAAACTTTTTAAATTACTTACTAATAATATGTTCTTATATATTTTACTTCAATTATCTGTTATCTTACTTCTACTTATGAGGAATTCAAATATTTTTCAGAGTGGTCGCGTAGACGAGAGAAGATTCCAGTCCACGCCAGAAGAAAGGCTTAGCATTGTTGGTGGAAAGCGAGCGCCGCAATTCTATTTACCGAGCTACGAGGCGGAAATAGCTGAGAACCAGAAGAAAGATTCTGAGTAAGTTTTATACATTTTAATAATTGACATTTTCCACGAGCTTTGGATGTATGAATGTACAGGGGAAGTGTTCGCTTTTCATTAAATATTAACGTAAAGAGAGATATCTAAATTCCCCAAATATTTCTAAGATTGCAAGAGCTTATAAACT
The DNA here is from genome assembly GCA_027564475.1 of Doxocopa laurentia. Lineage (NCBI taxonomy): Eukaryota > Metazoa > Arthropoda > Insecta > Lepidoptera > Nymphalidae > Doxocopa > Doxocopa laurentia. The sequence continues at coordinate 1,656,691 of JAOPTZ010000003.1, read as the reverse complement.
TTAGCATAAGCAACTCGTAAAACGTAATATATAAAAATAAAACGTAATAATATATACATTTCTATATTAAACAAAATCAAAATATATTTCTTTTTTATCAATTTAACAAATAACAAATTATACATTTAGTTGTACTTACATCTTTCGTTTCAATAATAAACTTTTATGTGTATATTTCTAATTCTTTTACGATTACAAACCTTTGTAAAATGTTATGTATTCGCGCGGTCAATGGTGACTCTGTAATCCGGTCCATTCTTTAATGAAGTTAATTGAAAATAAAAAGTGAATATTAATTTGCGTATGCACATTGAGAATGTATCTCTTACCAATTAAAAGGAAGCTAACCGGATATACCAAGTTAAGCTGATGTAATTTTGATTATACATCTATTTATGAAACTTTTTATAAATAATTTATAAATAATTAGAAACTACGTAATAATAATATTATTATAGTATTTAAGATCTTAAAGCGATAATATTTTTAAAATTGATATTAGATTAGATTCTAAAATATAAATTACTTGCCCGCCCAGACTTCGTCCGGGTACATTGTACAATTTTTTCCGTTGATCCCGTTACCGTTAATTCATTACAATCGGTTCAGTGACATGCAGACGGAGAGAAAAATTATATTTATAAAGAAGTAATATAAGATTTAATGTCATTATCGTTCATTATATTATCGTTTTTTCTTTTTTATTAAAATACATTATCATTACTCCAACTAAATGAATAGAACAAAAATTACATTATATTAAATGTTATTGTACTCTTATAATATATATTATATTTTTAATTTCAGCATAATATCTGTCAAGGCGAAGTCCTTTGCGGATCGCGAGATTCGTTATACGTTGAAAGCTCAAGGACAGGGGGCTGGCACCTTCAACATCGGCCCCACGTCGGGCATAGTGAAGCTGGCCAAGGAACTGGACTTCGAGGATCTACGTCAACCTCATGTTTATTCCCTGGTAGTAACCGCTACTGAGGACTCCGGTGGATTTTCGACTTCAGTTGATGTGAGTAGATGACATAGAGTTATTATACTAGAGTAGAAAGCTAGCCTAAAATATGTCTATACACTACGATAGCAGTAACATTGTAATCCAACTCACGTGGCATTAAGGCCAGCAGCATTAGATTGTATGTCAGCATTAGATGTCAATTTGAAATGACGACGTCAATATTTCAGTCATAGAGATAATATACTAAACTAGGGAAGTCAAAAATGGGTCCATAAAAAAAATAGTCTGTCTCGTTTTGTTTCTTTTGATTAGACAAGGATAAGTATAGGGACCCTCATGTCATGTTTTTACAATATATTTAACTGAATAACAAATTATACTAATATAGTAACGTATTTATAGCTTATAAATTATTTTTCACTGATGTTTGACTACTTTCAAAACGATTTTCGTAAGACTCAAAAAAGTCTTTGATTTTTATCATATAATAATTTTTATATTATTAACATTTCCAGCTAACGATTCGAGTGACGGACGTCAATGACAACGCGCCTAAGTTCGAGTTGCCTGATTATCAAGCACATAACGTTGATGAAGACATCCCACTTGGCACTAGCATCCTCAAGGTGAAGGCCATGGATGCAGATTCTGGGAAAAACGCTGAGATCGAGTACTTAGTTTCAGGTAAACTTTATTTGGTATCTCAGAATGTATATGTCTTGTGTTGCAAATACAACGCTAATAAAATCATCTGCTCCAAATGAGAATCGAACACGTGATTATTGTCTTTTTAGTAAACATTTTTTTAGCATCTACTATTAAAAGTGACTCGACTACATGAAGGTTAAAAATTAATTACTTATTAAGTATTCTTTAAATATCTACTTGTTCTCTACAAATCCTGTTAAAATAATTTATGGGAAACTTTAGACGTTTGTTACATAAAACTCATAAAAGTTAAGTGAAGTGTCAGACAACATGAATGCATGAAATCTAAAAATTTTGATCCTTTTAAACTGTTGTCTTGCATAAATGTATTTTAATGCGAGCAAAGTCGCGAGTGAAGGATACTACCTTCACTAAATAAATATAAATCGATTTTGAATCACCGTTTGTGTTTTTACAGATGACCACTTCAGCGTTGACTCGAATGGAATCATCACTAACAATAAACAGTTAGATGCTGATAATAATAATGCTTACTACGAATTCGTTGTCACTGCAAAGGATAAAGGTGAACCAGCTAAAACTGGAACAGCTACAGTCAGGGTTTATACTAAAAATAAGAACGACGAAGAACCTAAGTTTTCTCAACAAGTATATACTCCAAACGTAGACGAAAATGCGGGCCCTAATACATTGGTCACAACTGTAGTTGCTTCCGATAAAGACGGTGATAATGTTCGATTCGGATTTGTTGGCGGTGGTACTAGTTCAGGTCAATTTGTCATCGAAGAAATAACTGGTGTTATACGATTACATAATAAAGCGATATCTCTAGACAGAGATAAATACGAATTAAACGTAACAGCAATGGATGATGGTGCTTGCTGTGTTAATGGTGATGCAACCATACATACGTCTACAGCCGTTGTTGTCGTATTTATTACTGACGTGAACGATAATAAACCGATATTCAAAGATTGTCCAACATACTTCCCCAAAGTTGAGGAAGGAGCTCCGAACGGTAGTCCAGTTATAAAAGTACACGCAACAGATGAAGATAAAGGTGTGAACGGTCAAGTTAAGTATTCAATAGTTCAACAACCGAATCAGAAAGGTACGAAATTCACCGTCGATGAAGAAACGGGAGAGGTTTCGACAAACAAGGTTTTTGATAGAGAAGGCGATGATGGTAAATTTGTATCAGTAACTGTGAAAGCTACTGATCAAGGTGAACCTTCGCTGGAGGGAGTTTGTTCGTTCACTGTTGAGATTACCGATGTTAATGATAATCCGCCACTTTTCGATAGACAGGTAAGTGTCCCCTGTAAATAGTAGAGTATTTATATATCTCGCTTGCATGCATTCGCCTATCGCACGTGCGTATATTAAGGTATTATAAATTCATAATGATGTATTACAGAAATATGTGGAGAATGTTAAACAAGATGCCAGTATTGGCACAAATATCTTAAGGGTCTCGGCATCCGACGAGGATGCCGATAATAACGGTGCCATAGTGTACACATTAAGCGCTCCGTATAACCCTGCCGATATAGAATACTTCGAAATCCAACCGGAATCCGGATGGATTGTTTTAAAGAAACCTCTCGACGTAAGTATTAATATTAATACGTAAGAGGAAACCGAGAATCAGTGGCGAGAACGATGAATGAAAGGGATCGACTTTACCTATAAAGTTTGGTGGATGAGTGCTACCTACAGGCCTTAGGATTCAATTGGCACTTAATTTAAGTTAAATCTGTAAATAGTACTAAATTAATCGCTGCTGTAAATTGCTGTGGAGGGGCAACAATCCGGGCCGTGAGGAGTAGTTGTCCATCGAACGGCGCGGCGGGCGGGCGTCGCGGCGCCGGCGCTTGTTCTTCTTCAGCACGATTACTTTCAGTTGCCGCCAGCGCCGGCTCAGCACTAAATCTCCGTTAAGATTTATTTCCGCAGCACCGTCTTGCATTGACTATCCTACCGATAACATACTTGTGTATAATATTTATTGACGAAGTGATGACCGCTGTAAATATAACACCGTTGAGACCTATGTTTAGTTCTAAAACATGTACAGTTTCCGTAACAGCACTTCTGTATATTTCGCACAGATTAGTTTTAAAATTTATTTTATTGTAATTTAATAAATTGATTTGAGAAGCTTACGCTTTTAAACATACCTACTATGATTATGTGAGTACATGTTTTGTTACTAATCTCTGAATTATTTTGCGGAGATGATCGACGACGGGGCGGGTTCGATTCCCGCCTGCTATAACCTTTTTAGCCGCCTAGACGACCACTCATGCACATATGATATCATTTTATTAGTATAATCATCATAATAATGGATTTTTTACAGGATACCAGAGCTTAGTATAAATTAAAATATTAGTAAATAAATGAGATGGTCAGATTGCCCTCCAGGCAATTTGGCCATCTGGCCAGTTGTGACATTATTCCTTCTGTGAAAGGGGCAACGTTCTCAAACCCAAAATTTGTACAGTCAGTCGTAACGTCCATCGTTTGTAATATATTCATTACAATGAGTGTCGTATTTTTGTAGTCGTTACGAGGTCATTAAAACCTTCTTATGACAACCTGACCTTTCCGCCATGTCTTGTATGCAGAGCTGCATGCATTTGCCTGCTTTTTGTTATTTTAATTTGATTTTTTTAATTAGTTTAGTTAATTTATTGTAAAAAGTATAAATAATGTACAGTTTGTCTTTTCCCTAATGTACAGACCGGAAATGTATAATACAGAAAACGTATTATTTCCAATTTCTTTTCTTGCACCCTATTACATCAGCTGCGAACAAATGTGCTGTAAGTTATTACGAATGGTGGCTCTGCGTGGAAGCTGACGTCGTGAGTGGACTTTGATATTTTAGTGAACTATCAGTAACTATCTTCTCTGTTTTAGTTTTGCTTAGTGGATGCGTGGTCGACGAATGTATGCTTCTTCAATGATCAAGAAACCAAGTTATCTATGATCCTATAATAAATATACTATGAATGTGGTCTATATTCAATTTTTTTTAAATTGTTTTATTTATTTATTAGCGATCAGTACTTATGTGTTTATATTTGAGTTGTGTTATGTTTTTTTTTGTCCCCGCTGACCTCTGACCCGTGTATCTGTAGCGGGACAGGTACCGACTGCGCGTGCGCGCCTCCGACAGAGGAGACCCGCCCTCATCCGCAGACGTGGACGTTGAATTAGACGTGGTAGACAGGAACAATAAGCCCCCCATCTGGGACATGACCACGTATGGCCCCGTTCACATCAAAGAGAATGTCACAGTGGGTACCGTAGTGACCAGTGTGAAAGCCAGGTTGGTATAAGGCGCAGCGGGCTCCCCGGCCCGCCGCTCCTCAACTCCTTAACACTACTAACGACGTGGTTTTGTCTGTTTCCATCGACTCTTTCCCCGATAGCGAGAAACTTACAAGTTGGAGGCTATGGCTCAAGACAAGGGCTTCCCGCCCTTGTCCAGAACCGTGGAGGTCCAGATAGACGTAGTGGATCGCGCGAACAATCCCCCCGTGTGGGACCACACGGTGTACGGACCGATCTACATTCGAGAGAATTTACCCGTGGGTGCCAAAGTGGTGTCCGTTAAAGCAAGGTGCGTGTCTAACTGTTCGGCACGGGCACCGCACGCAGCCCCCTGCACGCGTGCTTGTCCGCTCGCCGCCGCTCCGACTCGCGCCCGTCATCCTCGAACTCACCATATTAACTACATCATTTTATTGCCTTATAACAATTACGATAATAACAAATGGCGTTTTCGATAATGACATTCTCGGCGAGCACGGTGCGGACAAGAGCGACGCGCGCCTCTTCTACCATCGTTATTATTTGCCTCACTCATGGTGATATCTGTACGATGTAATGTCCATGTCCGTGAATTGCAATTGCATTGTCACGTACACACGGTCTTTTTGAGATACACAAGCGTGCATTAGTGGGTTCACTGCTTATGTGGAATGGGTTAACAGGGCGATATATCAAAAATATTTATATTAAAAAAAAAACAGTTTTAACGTTATTAAAACAAAGAAAAAAGACGATTTCTATATAGTTATTATAAGACTCTTTCATTTCATTTGATAAATTATAAAAATATTTTTGAATATGCCTTAATATTATATTAATAGTAGGTTCTGTCAATGAAATATGTGTCGTTATATTTTGCATGTAGGCATTAATGCATTACCGTTCTAAAATATCTAACTTCCAAGTGGAAGATTTAGTTTTTCTCCGAGACAGACGTTGTTCTCGTACTATGTCAGCATGATATTGGTCGTTCAGTAGATGATATAGGATTTTTTTGTATTCCCTAGAGCTTAGATTAATGTTTACTTCAAAATGTTAGCGATGAGAAACGTAGAAAAATGAAATGTAATAATTATAAGTAATATTATTCAAAATAGAATAAAATTAAAGAATAAATAGTTAGTCTGGAATAGGATGGGCTTTAACGAAGAAATTCGAGTGTTCCAACATTTAAAACAAATAAAACATTATAAATATGTTAAAAATAACAGAAATATAAATAAATAAAATTGTAATCAAATCTAAAAGCACTCTTACTATTAGGTTGGTACTCAAAAATTCTTCATTTTTACGAATAAAATGCACTTTACTTAAATTATGTTGAGAATAGAGAAATAGCGTATTTTTTTTATTTTAGTATTTTTAAGTACAAGTAAGAGTAATCTATTATATATATGCTTTATTTTAAAACGAAAATATTAAATATTTAAAGAAATAAAACAAATTGAAAACGTAAATAAATTGTTAAGTTATTGATATAAAAATTATTACGGTGATATTTGTATCATGATATTCAAGAGAGTGAGTACTGACAATCCTCTAAATAAAAAGTTGGTTTACGTCTTAAAATGAATGAATAAACTGAAATGAAGTTTAGTTTTCTTTACGATGTACTCAAAAACTACTTTAAAGTAATAACGATGATATCAAATTGTGAAATTTATACTATAAATTTTTTGATGTTATAATATTCGTGGTAAGTATGTATAACAATGAATGTGCATCGAACTACGACGGGCATAAATATTAAATGTTTTGCATAAATGCATCATCACACCGTGTTTTTGGTCCATGGTACACATCTTGGTCTATCTGTTCATCCTAAATCACACTTTTCAAAACTCACACGATCACTGGAAGACGAAACATACTAATTCACTTTACTAACCCTTACTTAAATAGTTATAGAATAAATAAATACAGAAAAAATCATAACTTGCTAGTATTTTTTATAGATTTTTTTGGTCTATTTATAACTATTTTAAAAAACAATTATAATGAGCTTGTACTAATAATGAATAGACCAATTTATATCTAAAATTACGATAGAAAAGAAATAATAAAAAATATGTTCAGATACAGATAATATATTATTAGTTTTCAAATCAATATTTTTTATTAGAATACCCTTAAAAGAATGAGTAGATTTATATTTTTTATTTTTCCATTTCATTAAATGTTGATGTTGATGCGTCTTGTTAATAAACGTGTACACAAATGCGATATGCTTTGTCACTTTTGGATATACAGGATTATTTTTAAGGCAATGCACCTGCGAGCCTTCCGGTGCTGCAGATGTTCATGGGCGGTGGTGATCCTATTCATCAGGTGATCCTCCAGCCCGTTTATCCCCATTAACATAAAAAAGTTAGAAAGTGACGGAGTATCAATTTTGTTTAATGTTTAATAATTTGACAGCATATTTTCCATCTATTATCCCATTTTTTTTAATTTGTTTATTTCGTATTCGATGTCGTATCGTCCAAGTAGTTTTGCTTTCGATGAGAGATAGTTTTATTATCGAAATCTTTAAATTATTTTGGATTTTTCAGCTCGGGCATTGAGAACAACCCAACCGTATTCTACAGACTAATGCCCGGATCAACGGCTCAGACGAACAAATTTCACACGTTTTATTTGCAACAACGAGCCGACAACGGTTTTACTTGGGCAGATATCAAAGTAAACCATCCTCTAGATTACGAAAGCATAAAGGAATACAATTTAACTATTCGGGTGGAGGTGAGACATATTCAAAAGTACATTTTATTTACATCTCCCATTGTACCATTTAATACACCGCGCAATTCAATTAAATAGAACATTTCACTATATAAGACTCAAAAGTGCGTTAAGAGGTTTTTGAGTTTGAAGGTTAAGTAGCTAAAGCTATTATGATATTGAGTTACTAAAACGGAAAGAATTTTGCCTCTTGATCGATTCTACCGTGCTACCTTTTATAGATAAAGTTACAAGAAATATAATATTGAGTTGTTTCTCTTAACAAATTTTGTATCATTTATAAGTTTTACCAATGTCGTTTTCATATATACTTACATTTTGTACACATTTTTTTATTATTTGTTAAACAGAACAATGGAGCTCAACAACTGGCATCGGAAGCTACGGTCTACATAATGCTGGAAGACGTTAACGACGAGATACCATTGTTTACGGAACGAGAACAAGAAACCGTACTGGAAGGCGAACCCATCGGCACTAAAGTTACTCAAGTTAACGCTATCGACAAAGACGGGACCTTCCCCAACAACCAGGTATACTATTTACTATATTACTGTATATTAGCTACTTTAATCGCTATGAGGAATAGGACATGCTATTAAATGCTACAAACTCAACAGCTGTCACTAGGGTGATTCGCTTTCGGCGGTCCAGAAAGACATACAATCATATACATACAAAGACATATACCCGACGGGAATCGAACCCGTGACATGTGACGCTTAAGGCAGGTTCGTTAAGCTATAATCTCTAAGTCGATCATAGTGACGTCACACTTCTAAATTGGATGCGCATTAGCAAGGCATGTGTAGATAGGTCTTTGAAAATAACATAAAGGTGTTAATATCTTATAAATATAAGGTCCTAGTAAGTAGTTCTTTATTAATTAGCTTCGAAAATTTGTTTCAATATTATTGGTATGTGGAATGATAGCGAAATTACTGGGGAAGAATATTTTTGATGAAAATTTAGTTGTAGTTGAATACTATACGTTATAAGTTTTTTTAAAATGTGTACCTAATAATACGACTAATAGTCCATGTGTAATTTTTAAATAAAAAAACTTGTTTAACTACGTTAAATTAGTTGTTCAATAAGATCCTATATTTTTCTACTTTTTGGAACTATTTACCAGAAAAAATTCTGAGGAAAGTTCGGTGATCCTGATATGGTTCTGTTTAACTAAGCTAGGGAACCCTTCATTCTGTACTTTAACAGTATTTTAACTCTCTTCTGTGGATATAACGTGGTTAACAAAAAATTGTCGATTAAGAAAATAAGGTATTCTTATTCTTTTATCGTCTGTCAATGTGCGCAGTTACTAAATTTTTTTTAATTGCTGGTCCAATTTTAAACTTTATATACAGAATTCTGTACGAATGAGCACTTTTATAATTTTCCATTCTTTAACTTATGAAGTGCTAAAGTAGTGAAATGGAAAACTTCATAACATTTTAACGTGCTTTTACTATACTTATATTCGACAAAAAAGGTACTTACTTATCATCCGTTACGTTAATAACCTGAATTTTATAACCAGATTTGTTGTTCCGTTTATATTTATTACATTTGCTTATTTTATATTTTTTTGAATTACCTTCTATTGTTTCTGCAATACTTCATGGCTATGGGCTGGCACGAAATATAAGATACAGGTGCAACCTTAAAAAAATAGTCATTGTTTTTTTTTTAAATTGATGTGGTAATTTAGAATGTAGAAAAAGGTAACTTAGGCCAAGTCTTTAATTGAAATGATATTTATGATATAATTCTTTCATTATAACCTTGAGTTCCAGCTGTTTAAAATGAATTAAGATAGCTATAACCATTAAATTATACATGAAGATACAGATTCATACTTCACGCCCAAATATAACATTTATTCATTGATTAGGGTTGACAACTCGTATTAAGAAGAGTAAGGTCAATTTATATATTTACTAGCTGACCCGGCAAACTTTGTTCCGCCTTAATGGCAATAAATAAGTAGATTTATTTTTTAATTGGAAAAAATTCAAAAAAAATTAAATACCTACATTAATCATTCATAATTATTTCTGTATTTTAGTACATAGGTTGCTCTTCATTTAAG
>JAOPTZ010000003.1:1549091-1569476 GCA_027564475.1 Doxocopa laurentia | reverse complement strand
CTTTATACTTCATAATCCGATAGATAGCAGAAACTTCGTTTCAAGTTACTCGTCTGTTCAATCAAATAGTAATCTTCACTATTATTACATCACAGTTGGAAGATTACTCAGATTTAATATCTCTGGTACCACTCTAGATGAAATGATTTCAGAGCTTAAAAAGATAATTTTCAACTCTTTTTTTTTATATCATAACAGCGTAAGACCTTCTTCTGATCGCGTATTTAATTGATTTTTTATATAAAACCTGGAAACTAAGTTATGCTACGTTCGGTCAATTTTTCAAACTTTATTCCTTAGCGGCTGTTTGATAACTCTTGTGTGAAAATTTATTCATTTGTTCAGTTACAAAATTATTTTGTGCATGGATATTAAATAAAACTTTTATATATACATCAGCTGATCTTAAAAACCGAATATATATATATATATATATACTTGTATATTACGTCATAAAATGTATATACGTTGATTTGATACTCATTTGCGATTTCTTCTTTTGATATTACAACTTTTACTACTTATAATAAATCGTATTTCAACGAAATACTATACATCAGGTTTTGCTGAACAAGTTTCAATGAAATATATTTATGTAAAACCTTAAAAGATTGAAATGCAAAGATCGTATCATAATTCATTCACTGGCTTTTGCGTGACTAGTCCATGAGTGCAAAACATGTAATATATATATAATATACTATATTGAGGGAAAATCTTCAATATTTCTTTCTGGCACTCAATCATGGCAGTACTGAAGTCGGTTAGAGAAATTGGTTCTATATATCTTACTTACATTTGAGAGTTGAAGCGTGAAGTTTTAACGTTATTGAAAGGTATGGTACAAGACGCCTTTTAGATTTATAAAACATAAACCATGCTTTTCAATATTAACAAGATTGATGTTGTTTGGATTATGTATAAAAAATATTTTGGTTACATTAAGGTTTTATTGCTGAGCTATTAAATACATTTATGAGCAAATAGCTGTCTTACTATCGAAATCACAGACTACGTCTACCTTGGAAGAGCCTACTACCTCTCTCCTGCATGATAACTATGTGAATTAGTAGTATTCATATTTTTTTTATAGATGAACGGTGATAAATCACAAAGAATTCCTACAATATATAGTAAATCTTTGCAACTTATATTGCACCTTATGATCCTTATGTAAGGTATATTAAATCGTATAAAGTATGATCTTCCCTTTACAGCATCGCGTATTCGATACGAGATCACGAGCGGTAACATAGGAGGTGCGTTCGCTGTTAAGAACATGACTGGCGCCATCTATGTGGCGGGTGCACTCGACTATGAAACTAGGAAACGGGTAAGTGCATCGTCTAAGCTCCGACTAAGCTATAAAGGTATCTTCAGACTTATCGACAATTTTGAAACTCATCGAGATCTAACTTCTATTATTAAAATCTTGGAACTTATTACATTATCAAAGAGAAATTTTACTACTCCGCTCAACTTTGTAGCACTACGTAATAAGGACGTATTTTATTGAAATTAAGCAAATCTCTACAAGTCATGAATATAGTGTAAAATATTTCTAATAAATTTACATTTGCTCAAAGTAAACCGTCTGTATTTACCCTTATTTTATATATGCATTAGAACAGAGGAAGACTTTCCGCTCAGCTTCCTGATTGTATTGAAGTATCAAGACTTGTCGAGACTATAAAGATTATGGATATATTGCATTTACATGAATTGTCATTATGAAAGCGTAATTGGACTGATAATTAAAGTTATATGAATGTGAGGTTGTGACCATAAATTATATAAAACTTTAATGATGCTAGTTATTAATGGAAATTACCCCAGTTATTATCGCGTTGAAATTCACAAATTAAAAAGTTATTAGCGCTATTGGTTATGACAATATATGTTTTGATATATTTTTATTTATGAATATGAAATCGAGCAAAATTTTCAGAATAAACGTTTTTGGAAATAATATATATATTGAATAAATTTTATTAAAAGGTATTCCAATTGTTATTTTAATTATAATAATAATTGAAACGCTCGATTGGAATGCATGCGAATGAAAATAACTATACTCATATCATTTTAATGGAAAATTAATGTCAAAATCTTCCAAAACTAATAAAAAGACATAAAACTACTTAATTTTTATATCAGATTTAAAAGTGAATTTTATAATAATTTATATGCTATAGTGACGAACATGGGTTAGTAGCCGTAGCCGTTTTGATTAATCTTAACGCGGCGTAGTCACATTTATATAAAACATTTCTTTTGTGCGAACGAGCCGCGAGCATTTCTAATCTTTAACATAAACGTGGTTCTTATACCGTGTCAGAATATTTGATATGAAAAACGGCAAATACGCATGAAACCACTAAATCAGCCTTTACACAGGAAAGGCCTGTGGCACGACACTTTGGCCGAGCTCGATACCATTATATCAGCGGAATGGACCAAGGGCGTAGGTCACCCGTTTACAAATGACTATCGTCGCAGTTCTGGCGTTGGCACTTGCACAAAATACACTGTACGCGTGCACTAGTTACTTTTTAAAACATAAAGTTAAAACTCTTTGTCTTATGTAATAAATAAAACAAATTTATGTTAATAACATAACTAAAAACTTCTCTATAATATCTAGTTAATATAGGAAGTTTTAACAATGAATAATAACCTATAAAGTGTTACGCGTGAAATATTTTAAGCGTTGGAAACAACATTTAGCGAGTAATCCTCCAGAAATCCGGAGTTCCGCCTTGGTTATATTGTTCAGATATCAGAGGTCTTTGTTGCCCTCAAGGAAGATTCATCGAACTTTTCTCGAGATAAATAATTTAATCTTTAATACCCATTTAAGCAAGCCCGCGTAGCGACTGCCGAAGGCTGGATCGCTATTAAATTGCAGATCTTTACTGAACTCGGATAGATGTAAAATATTTACAAAGCGATTTTACGTTAACCGTTTTTGAATATAAGTTAAATTATACATAGATATAAATATAATATTTTTAATAACATTATATAGTAGTATAACGTTATATTAAAAAACATATAGAAAATCCAATATAGTTTAAAAGATAACGTTTAAAGTTTCTCATATAAACAAGTATCTAATATAATATCCGTTTAAGCAAAGTCAGTTTTTCTGTAAACTCTATTACCATCCAGTTCATGCGATACTGAAGCTTAATACGTAATACGGAAATGAGTATTCTATATAAAAATTTCGACTTTTAGACTTTATAACTCAGGAGCTTAGGTCAAACGGTTCAACCAGTTAAAACGATCCAATTTCACCATCCATGTAATATTAACTTCCAAAGCAGGTATATAAATTATATTAATTCTCACATAGAAATTGAAATACTTTAACTTTATACAAAATGTTCATTGGATGACTTTTGAAACAAACATCTCCCTCCCGAGGAAATAACGGAGTGACACGGACAGATGACGCCAATAAGTTGCCCGGCTCGCAACCACAAATACCGCCTCTCCATTGTTAAAAGCCAAAAGTGACGCAATAAGATTTTATCGTCGTATTTTACTAATGTCTTCTTGTAAACTCGTACGTACATTAGAAATGCTCGACGGTTTTTTTATTACATTAATAAAATATTTATTTAGTTAACTTTTTAAATAACTTCGTTAATCTTGGTTATGATTATCTCCGAAGTCATCAGAGGTTTTAATTACAGTTGTCGTATATCTTTGCCATTTGTTTCTTAATTAATAAAGTTATTAAGGATCTTTTTTCTCCGTCGCTCATTTCTATCCGAACCTTAATTAATCTGTTGAATTTGTCGTGCGAGAACAGTACGAGTTGAAGTTGGCTGCATCGGATAATCTTAAAGAGAACTACACGACTGTGGTGATCCACGTGAAGGATGTGAACGATAATCCCCCTGTGTTCGAGCGACCTACGTATCGAACTCAAATTACCGAAGAAGATGACCGCAATCTTCCCAAGCGAGTGCTACAGGTCGGCTTCGAGGCGATAAAAGTCCCTCGTTTAATTATTTACCCGCAGTCGCTGTTTTGTGGTTTGAAGTTCCGAAGGGAATCGCATGGAGTGACAGATGCCGATATATAGACGTTTTCGTTTTTTTATCCATTTGCATGGCATGGGTTTTTTTTAGTGTTGTGTCGTTTTAGTTTTTTTTTTGTTTTAGAGGATTGTCAGCCTGTTTTTTTATATTGTTTTTTTTAAAGTTTTACTGCTTAATATTCAAGTAAGTATCTATCAAAACGCTCGCTATACGTAGAGTTAATTTGCGTTTTTTATTTATTTCTACAAACACTTTAGCGTAAGTAATTTCAGTGTAATTTTATCGATAAATAAATAATTTCTTTATTATTTGTCAAATAATTGTACAACACACGAAGGCTTTAATTACTTAGCCTTACTACTTATACGGCGTGATGTTATTTAATTAACAAAGTTTCAGTATATAAAGTTCTAATTATCTGTAACATAGTCAATTATTCAATTAAAACTAGGCCTATGCTTATAATCAACTGATTAATAAACTTATTGTTTATGTTTTAATAGTCTTATATTGACAATTATTTTGTTGTTAATGAGACAAAAATTGTTATTTTACGTTATGTTATAACGTATTATTTGCTATATTTGGCGTATTTTTTATTGAAACGGAGCATATAAAATAGTGACAGCGGCGTCTTATCGATTGTGAAAATGGGACATTGAACAGTTGCCTCCGCGTCTGTTTCTATCGACAAACCATAATCCGTTTTATGGTCAAAGTAAAAACAAGAAACATTAATACCGCCTTTTCCTAAAAGCGAATATTCATATTCATTTAAATAAAAGCTTGACGAAGGACAAATAAAATGGGGAAGGATTTTTTATACCACTATAGGTGGCAAACTAATATAGGGCCTGTCAGTAAGTTGTACACATAGCCTACCAAACTGAATGTAACAATGCGGCTACTACTAATACGTATATGTATTCATATTTATGCGCGTTACTTCAATAATGACAAAAAAAATTGAGATGATGCACATATGAAGGCTCCATACTCCAGGTTAACATGAAGTACTTTTTTAATTTTATATATTTCGGGTAATAGAATCTCGTTAGTTTAGTTTTTAAAATTTACTTAAAATTTTATACATGTTTAAGCTAGAATGAAATGTTAAAACACTCATAAAGTAGCCAAAGGTTTATGAAATTTAACGTTACATTCATTACAGTTTCTATTAAATTCTTTTAAATTTAAGGTAACGTGCGCCGAACGCAACGGCAAGCGCCAAATATGTACTCGTTCTAAGCTTTGGATATAAAATTTATTAAATATTAAACATATAAGTATCTGCAGCTAACATGTTTATTAGAGTAATTTTAATTTTTATAAGTAATTCATCTCGTTAAATCATAATTTTCAAAAAAAATCATATTTTATTTTAAATTTTTGCTTTATTTGTGTTTTCTGTAGGCTAAAGTTTGCAAGATTGTTTCACGAAATTCCTATAAAATATAATTTTTTAATAATTTATTTTTTCGTGCAACAATCTTATGACATTGCATGGGCATGTCTTAACTCGTGCGTGTACGCAGTACGAGTTGACGCTGGTGGCCTCTGACGGACGCAACGAGAATTCCACACGCGTCGTGGCTCACGTGCTCGATATCAACGATCTCCCGCCCCGTTTCACACACAGCGCCTACGTCACACAGGCTCTAGAAGAAACAGGGCCCTATCCCCATTCCCTAATACAGGTTTTGTTTTTTTTTATTTAAATTTTTGTTTTTCGAATATTTAATATTGATATACATGTATGCATTTGAAATTTTATATCAAACTGTGACTTTCCAGAATAATCATAAAATATTTTCGTCTTTTTACAAACATTTCTGTTTTAATTTATTGGTTTTATTTTGTTATAATTTTATAATTTTTACCTTATTCTTTATAAAACCGTCTCTTTTTTCGCCCCCTCAATCTACAACTTATTATTTAGAAACCTCTTTAACCTTTAGAAATGATACGGCACTTGTTTCATAAAATATTACCCTTAATATAAAATCATATTTTACTTAAATCAAGAGCCTTTTCAGGTAAGTGGATATGCTTTATAAATTGCTTGGGTTTTCGCTTGACTGCAGTTTTGCAAGAATTTACGTTATCGACTACATAGTAACATGTACTTAAGGTGGATTAAATGTTCTTTAATCTTTGTTACTCTTAAACGTATTTAAATGTAAACGGATCTTTATATCTTTATCTATAGGTCTTTTGAAACTTGGCTTTTGTTCATCTTGTTTACTTCATTTAATTAATCGTCTTCTGGATAGTCTTTTAGAATCCGTTCAAGGAAACAAGACGGAGTACAGATTAGGTTTAATATATTTTACAATGTAATTAATTTTATTACTTACTAATTATTTATAGGAATTAAAGCTCTTATATCTATTTTCTGCTGCATATTTACGTCTATAAATTATTAAAGATAAATAATTTAAATTGTTATATTGTGAGTGATAATCTTTAGGTGTCATTATATAAATAACTGGCTAAACTCAGCCAGTGATTATTAACGCTTCGCTGTGATGCTTTGTCTGATATGTTTTCCATACACGTGGGAACTTTAAGATAGAAACGATCTATAAACATTCTTGGATATAAAAACTTTAAGTCAATCCATCGGCAAATTTTCCGTGTTTTACTAAAATAATATCACGAAACAACACAAAGACAATGCAAAAGTCGTCTGTCTTCTTAAAATGGTTTGTTCTTTTGTGATTTGTCCAGCATCTCAAATAATCTGTATAATTACGTAAACGTCGACCCTCTTCATTTATATGGCTCCGGCGATGCGAAATCAGTAAGCCGTATTCTCATACCTAAAATATTTTAAAAAATATTTATTTATTTTATGTCAATAACAGACGTAAGCTTGTTATAAAAATAAATTATCTTAAATATTTGAGAAATAAATCCTCCAAAAGTATTATTGGCAAATTATAATGACGTTGTTACGAAATATACGAATAACAAAACAAAAGAAAGGGAAATGTGGAATATATTTACATTTTTCCTACATTATCCTTATTTCCAAAACTCTTTAAATATCGCCCTGCAACTTTTTGTCAGCAAATACTAAAAAAGGAAGAAGTTTGTCACGCGCGTTAGCGTGAACACCCGCTGTCATACGCTGATACGAACAATCTGCTAATGTTACGGAGTCTGTAACTCGAAAAAACTTACCCCTTATTCTCTTTTAAAGTCGCACTTTCTAATATTTTCTCGATTAGTGGTATATTTTTCCTACATGTGAATAATTGTGAGATTAAATGTATGTTGTTTTAGACATATTGAAATGAAAATGTATACATTAATAGCGGAAGTTAGTATTTACTGCGTATTCTGTATAGCATGGAATTTAGCGTTGTATTCGTATACGGTAGGTTATTTTATTAAAGTGCTATTAGTTTTATTAAAGCAGCAGTTAACTAAGAATTATATGTTTAGTTGTAATAAATTTATTTAAATATATAGCAGAGCCTTGCATTTGAGATTTATTGTTACTAATATATAACAACTTTTTTAAAACCGCCTATAATATACATAAATTAAACTAACTTAAAGAAGAAAATTTGTAATGAATATAAATTTTGCGTGTTTTTTTCCGTTTTGTGGTTAATGAACTTTTATTTTGGGTTTTTGCTTCAATTATTTACAAATTAAACTAATAAGTATATCTGCAAAGTAAGATATTTTTTTTTATGGAACTTTCTAATATTATCGCGTAAACAAATATAACATGAGCCAAGTTTCAACGTAAATAACTCATATGAAAAAATAAAACTTTGATCAGATTATTATTTCACTCGAAAAACATTTGGTTATAGTGAATATACAAATTTAGTTCTGCCTCTCTTATCTATACTTTACATAGAGTAATAAAAATTATATTTATGTAAAACAGGTAACTGCTACAGATGGGGATAAAGACAGACAGCAAAACATTGTATACTTCCTTACGGGTCAAGGAATTGATCCCGATAATCCCTCAAACAGTAAATTTGACATCAATAGAACAACTGGAGAAATATTCGTTCTTAAGGTAAATTATAATAAAATTCATAATAATATTATTTATCAATGTCAAAGTGTTCGTAGATATTTAAATTTTTTTTATAGCCCCTAGATCGGGATCAACCAAATGGAAGACCGCAGTGGAGATTCACAGTATTCGCTCAAGATGAAGGAGGAGAAGGACTCGTAGGCTACGCTGACGTCCAAGTCAATCTTAAAGACATAAACGATAATGCACCAATATTCCCACAAGGGGTCTATTTTGGCAATGTTACAGAAAATGGAACCGCAGGTATGGTCGTCATGACTATGACTGCCATAGATTATGATGATCCAGCAGAAAGTAATAATGCGAAACTATGGTACTCGATTGAAAAAAATGTGATTGAAGAAGAAACAGGTTCACCGATATTTGAAATTGAACCAGAAACTGGGGTAATTAAAACGGCGGTTTGTTGTTTAGATCGTGAAAGAACACCTGATTATTCGATACAAATCGTTGCATCAGACGGTGGAGGGTTAAAAGGGACAGGCACAGCTTCCATAAGAGTTAAAGATATAAATGATATGCCACCACAATTTACAAAAGATGAGTGGTTCACAGAAGTTGATGAAACAGATGGAACCAATTTGCCTGAAATGCCAATTCTAACAGTAACCGTGCACGATGAAGATGAAACAAATAAATTTCAATATAAGGTTATTGAAAATAGTGGTTATGGTGCCGATAAATTTACTATGGTAAGAAATAATGATGGCACAGGATCATTAAAAATTGTTCAGCCTTTAGATTATGAAGATCAGTTACAAAGCAACGGTTTTAGATTTAGAATACAAGTTAATGATAAGGGTGAAGATAATGATAATGACAAATATCACGTCGCTTACTCTTGGGTGGTGGTTAAACTTAGAGATATAAATGACAATAAACCGCAATTTGATCGTGCAAATATAGAGGTATCAGTCTATGAAAATGCAGAAGTTGGTAAAAGCCTTGAAACATTTAAGGCTACAGATCCGGATCAAGGTGGTAAAAGTAAAGTTTCGTACGCTATAGACAGGTCATCAGACAGAAAAAGGCAATTCTCGATAAATCAAGAAGGTACTGTAAGTATTCAAAGATCTTTGGACAGAGAAGACACCCCTAGACATCAAGTAAAGATTCTGGCTATAGATGATGGTGTGCCTCCTAGAACAGCGACCGCAACATTGACGGTTATAGTCCAAGACATCAATGATAATGCACCTACTTTCTTAAAAGACTACAGGCCAGTTCTAACAGAACATATTACCCCTAAAAAAGTTGCTGAAATATTGGCCACTGACGATGATGACAGATCAAAAAGTAACGGTCCGCCTTTCCAATTCAGACTTGACCCCGGTGCTGATGATATAATTAGAGCATCTTTTAAAGTTGAACAAGATCAAAAAGGTGCCAACGGTGACGGTATGGCCATTATTTCATCCCTCCGATCTTTTGATAGAGAACAACAGAAAGAATACCTTATTCCTATCATCATTAAAGACCATGGTAATCCAGCAATGACAGGAACAAGTACTTTGACTGTAATAATTGGAGATGTCAATGACAATAAAATGCAACCTGGCTCTAAGGAAATTCTCGTTTACAATTATCAAGGTCAAGCACCAGATACAGAAATAGGAAGAGTTTACGTTTACGATTTAGATGATTGGGATTTACCGGACAAGAAATTCTTCTGGGAAAGTTCAGAACATCCAAACTTTACTTTAAATGAAGAAACAGGTATGATACAAATGAGACACAAAACAAGAGAAGGTAGATACCATTTAAGGTTCAAAGTTTATGACAGAAAACATACTCAAACAGATGTACCTGCTAACGTCACTGTATTTGTTAAAGAAATATCGCATGACGCTATCATTAATTCAGGTTCAATACGAATAACAGGAATTTCGGATGAAGATTTCATTCGAGTATGGAATTATAAGACACTTAGCATCTCTAGAAGCAGATTAGATATATTTAAAGATAAATTGGCAGATTTGCTTAATACTGAAAGAGAAAACATCGATATATTTAGTGTTCAACTGAGAAAGAAACATCCCCCAGTAACTGACGTACGTTTTGCAGCACATGGTGCTCATTATTATAAGCCAATCCGATTAAATGGTATTATACTTATGCATAGAGAAGAAATCGAAAGAGCTGTAGGAATCAACATAACAATGGTGGGAATTGATGAATGTCTTTTTGAAAATCAAATGTGTGAAGGATCATGCACAAATGTGTTAGATATTAGTAATCTGCCATATATGGTTAACTCCAATCAAACTGCACTTGTCGGTGTAAGAGTTGATGTTATTGCAGAGTGCACGTGTGGCGCTAGGAATTTTACACAGGCGGAGACTTGTCGGAATTCACCCTGTTACAATGGTGGTAGATGCATAGAAGGTAAATATGGCCTAACTTGCTCGTGTCCACCTGGTTATACAGGACCAAGATGTCAACAAACATCAAGAAGTTTCAAAGGTACAGGGTGGGCATGGTATCCATCTTTAGAAATGTGTGACAGTTCTCATTTAAGCTTTGAATTCATAACACGAAAATCAGAAGGTGTTTTGTTATACAATGGGCCAATAGTCCCACCAGAACTGGAAGAAATGGTAATATCTGATTTTATTTCCATTGAATTAGAAAGAGGAAATCCCAGATTGCTTATAGATTTTGGATCAGGCACATTAGAACTCAGAGTTAAAACTAAAAAATCATTAGATGATGGTGAATGGCATCGTTTGGATGTATTTTGGAATACTGAAAATGTAAAAATGATAGTCGACTTCTGTCGATCAGCCGATATTCAAGAAATGGAAGATGGGACTCCTCCAGAGTTTGATGATTCAACGTGCCAAGCGACCGGTAGTATACCACCATTCAACGAATATTTGAATGTTAATGCACCCTTACAAATTGGAGGGTTGTTTATAGAACATTTTGATCCTACTCATTATCATTGGCAATACATGCCTATTGGCAAAGGGTTTGATGGATGTATAAGAAATTTGATACACAATAGTAAATTATATGACTTGGCACACCCTGGATTATCACGAAATTCTGTAGCTGGCTGTCCACAGACAGAAGAAGTCTGCAATCAAGCCGATACTACTTCGAGATGTTGGGAGCATGGCACTTGCGTTGGTAGTTTTTCCGAAGCTAGATGTCAATGCTTACCAGGATGGACTGGGCCGTCTTGCAATGTGCCAACTACACCAACTAGTTTCAGATCTCAGAGCTACGTCAAATTTGCTCTAAGTTTTGAGCCTGACAGATTTAGTACACAAATTCAATTGCGATTTAGGACTCGTGAGCCTCATGGAGAACTTTTCAGAGTAAGTGATCAACATAATCGCGAATACGGAATTCTGGAAGTAAAAGATTCACGACTACATTTCCGATTTAATCTTAATTCTCTGCGTACCGAAGAACGTGACGTTTGGCTTAATGCTGTTGCCGTTGATGATGGTCAATGGCACATTGCACGAGTTAGCAGATACGGCAGTGCAGCTACTCTTGAAATTGATGGTGGTGAAGGCAGACGATATAATGAAACATTTTCATTTGAAGGCCATCAGTGGCTCCTCGTCGACAAGCAAGAAGGCGTGTATGCTGGAGGTAAAGCTGAGTACACTGGAGTAAGAACATTTGAAGTGTATGCTGATTTTCAGAAAGGCTGTTTAGATGACATTCGATTGGAAGGCAAACATTTACCTTTGCCTCCAGCAATGAATGGTACGCAATGGGGACAAGCAACCATGGCGAGGAATTTAGATCGAAATTGCCCGTCAAATAGCCCCTGCATCAACGTTCACTGCACTGAACCATTTGTGTGTGTCGATCTGTGGAACGAATACGAATGCACGTGAGTATTTTTATTGATTCATCTTGTCAAGGAAATCGTATAAATATATTTATTCTGAAATATTTTAAAAGTCAAAAAAATTTAAGATAAAAATATCATAAAATTAATTTATGATTTTTTTTATAAAAAGTTGAATCAAACCAAAGAAAAAACTTCAATATTGTATTAAAATCCCTTTGACAAAAAATAACTGAATAAATTTTCATCATTCAATTTTACATCAAACTTTAGTCGCGCACTGAGTTTCTTTGTAGTTTTATTTATAAGTATGAATTTACCTAATTTATAAATAAATATTATACTAATATTAATAACATTATATTATATTCATATTATATTATTGCTTACTAAAACTTCTTCGCTTTCACATGCATATAAATTAAATACATTTATAAATCTTTAATTATAAGTATTAAATTTTATATTTATATCATATTATATAATTAATAAATATTTTAAAATGTAACAATATTATTATTATACAAATATTCTTACCGTATGTGTGTATTTTGTGTATGTTAACATATTGGAATGGTGTCTAGTTGCGGTGAGGGTTTGGTATTGTCTCCGGACGGCAAGGGTTGCGTAGACAAGAACGAGTGTCTCTACTTCCCGTGCCGCAACGGCGGGTCGTGTGTCAACCGGGAGCCGGGTTATCGCTGCCATTGCCTCGAAGGTTTCTGGGGCGAGAACTGCGAACTCGTTCAAGAAGGCCGCACGCTCAAGCTCAGCATGGGCGCGCTCGCGGCAATCCTCGTCTGCCTCCTTATAATCATGAGTGAGCCATATAGCGTAATCGAGCATCGCGTCTGTCCTCACCCTTCACCCATTCACTATCGCACCCTCATTATCTTTTTCATTGTATATATATATATATATATAGTAGTAGTGCATGCTTCATATAGATTGACGGGGGCTCAGTGCGCGTTACATCGCCGTTATGGGTGGTATAGCGCTAAATGTATAGGTGTCCGGGTGGATCGACTCGTGCGGGTGGGACGTGTGTCAACGTGAACGAGTGCGTGCAGAATCCGTGCCTGAATGGAGGCACGTGCCTGGACCGCGAGCCGGCGCGTCGCTACGACTGTATATGCCCGTTCGCCTACACCGGCCACGACTGTGAACTAGAACTGCTAGCCTCTGGGATCATCATGCCTTCCAGAGATTTCATTATAGCTATCATTGTCTGTTTGTTTTTGCTTTTAGGTGAGCACATTTATTATTTTGCATGTCCTACATACGTATTTGATATTAAATGTTTCATTATCCAATTATTGTTTTAGTAAACATTTTCATGTTGAAAATATAGAACTCATCATCTGTGTAGCTAAATATAAAAAAATGTTGTTGTTATTAAAGAAATCTCAGACACAATAATCAACCGCAAATGTACAGGTGTTTCGAAATGTTCTTGTATGTATTAATACCGTTCTACAAAAGATGTGTTCACGCTCGGCTGTATAAGGCCGACATTGATTCCTTTATTGTTATTGTCATATTCGTAAAAGGGTGAGCTTAATTCTTTTGGAAACATATTTATCATACAAAAATGAAATTATTTAGATTTCATGTTTTATTAAAAAAGAATTTCAACGAATTTCTTCTTTCATCTCCAATGTCTTCGTAGTAAATTGTTCTTAGAATCAAGTAAAAAAGGCTTTTGATATAAAATGATGTGGCGTTCTTTTGTATAATAGATTGTAAGTTATTATTACAGGCTTTCTTCACTTAAATTAATGTATAATAACCAGTTATAAAATTATTAATGAATTATAAAAAGTACGCTTACGTAAAATTTTAAAATCTTGCTTCCAAATGTGTAAGGTTTATTAACTTAGTCGGGAAATAAATATTGCCTTATATGTTAGTGTAAGGCCGCACTCGCAAATAACATCTAAATGACCCCTATTTTGGATGCTTGGTTGGAGGTGCGCCAACTGTTAATATAATTCTGTGTTACAAATCCTCTTATAAAGCGCTACGTAAATCATACTTGAGCGCTCGTGGGATCAAATTTTCAGTTTCGATAGTAGCTTCCCGATAAACCTTCCCCTGTATTCGAAAATGAGCACAAAACCGCCAGATACTATTTTAACAGCTTGTTTAATGTGCCCACATTTGCACAATATCGTCGAGTTACTATTACCGTTCAGCTGAAATGGTTATCTAACTGGATAAATATTTAATTGTTCGGCTTAATACCAATAGTAAACATTACTATATTTGACAGATATTTGAATACGAGTAACCTAGTTGACTTATATTATATAAGCCAGTTTTAATAAGTTCTTACCTTATTTTTTTTAAGAAAGAGGTAAGGAATGCACTCGTAATAAGTATTACTTTCATTAATATTGCGTTTTGAACAATGAGAATAACCAGGAATTTTATTAATCAGCAACAATTAGCGGATTTTTTAACAATTAACAGATGGATCAATCCCATTGGTAACGTTTTTTGTATCTGGCAGTTTTGGTGTTGGTGTTTGTGGTATACAACCGTCGTCGAGAAGCGCATATCAAGTATCCTGGCCCAGACGACGATGTTCGTGAGAATATTATTAACTACGACGACGAGGGTGGCGGTGAAGATGATATGACTGCCTTTGATATAACTCCCCTTCAGATACCGATTGGCGGACCTCTCCCTGATCATGTTCCATCTAAGCTACCATGTAAGTATTACTTTATATATGAAGAAAAAATTCTGATAGTATATATAGATATATTTAAAATCTTATTTGGGATAAATAATTACTGTATACAATTTTAAAAGTAAATATTTTATGATAAAAGAAAAAGGTTATCATTTTTGAAGTGTCAAAAATATTTCGCATTCAAATCAACCCTTTTGGTATTTCAAGGCTTTCTATTCAAAGGCAAAGGCGGTACCCTTGTAAATGTCACGTATCTGACGTTCGATCCAACAATATCCTTAGTACTACGAGTCCGAGTCGATGATTTATATATCTACAAAAAAAAGTATTCTTTCTGAATTTTGCCATCCAATAAAATGACGTATTGACTTCTTTACCACAGCGTAAACTGAGAAAAAATAAGGTAGTTTATTTCTGTTAAATCAGCTACTCGAACCCAAAGGCTTTAATACTGGAACAAAAGTATTAAATTTAATTTAGACGGGACCGCTTCTGCTTATCCTCGCTCTAAATTAGGCCTATTATCAAATCCACTTTAATGCTTTAATCTTATGTAAAGAAGCTTCAGCCACTTAAAATTTTCGCTTGGTGAAAATAAGAACGAGCGCAATCAGATTGTTTAAAATTGATTCAGTAATAACCAAAATATAAATATAAAATTATTGCTATTATTTCCATATCGAAGTTCTTAATATTTAGTTGTTATTTCAATATAAGACTATTCTAAACAGTTTCCTTAATATATATTAATCAAAAAAACATTTTCTTGTAGATCCGTTAATGGGCGTGGGACTTGGAGTTGGGCCTATGGTAGGTGTAGCACCTGCTGTGGGTGTACCTCTGCCTGGAGAAACCAATGTTGGTATGTTCATTGAAGAGCACAAGAGGCGGGCGGATAGTGACCCCAACGCTCCGCCATTCGACGACCTCCGGAACTATGCGTATGAAGGCGGCGGCAGCACTGCTGGCTCGTTATCTTCACTCGCTTCTGGTATGCCGATAATGCTTCTATATCTAGTAGTCTACGATATGAATTTCTCTTGAATATGTCAAAAAATTTAAAACAGTATGTTATAGTTAAACAAAAATAATTGCTTTTTTAGGTTTTGCTCAAACAAATAAATAACACGATGTAGAAACACTTATTATATAAGAATATATTTTACAAATACATAAAATGAAATTTGTTATAACTAATCAAGTTAAACTCAT
This sequence comes from Doxocopa laurentia, assembly GCA_027564475.1. Classification (NCBI taxonomy): domain Eukaryota; kingdom Metazoa; phylum Arthropoda; class Insecta; order Lepidoptera; family Nymphalidae; genus Doxocopa; species Doxocopa laurentia. The sequence continues at coordinate 1,553,637 of JAOPTZ010000003.1, read as the reverse complement.
TGAATAGGAACCGATGACGAAGTGCACGAGTACGACTACCTGGGCGCGTGGGGACCGCGGTTCGACAAGCTCGCTGACCTGTACGGGCCCGATCTTGATGAGCAGCTGTAAATCTTGCTCCCTCTCGCGTACTACCGATGATTAGTCAATTGTCTCCCACCGCTCCTACGCACGGTCCGCGATCTCTACCGTGACGCCGCCGCGACGCCACCGTGACGCCGCTGTGCCGTCACCGTGACGCCGCCGAGACGTCACCGCGGCAACAACTCGAACTCGGACGCACCCGCGCCGCGGTATTGAGTATCTAATCAATTTTCTACGAGTTTATTTTATACTATAAGAATCGTTAGCTTAAGTATCTCTATGTTAGAACGTATGTGCGTTTGATTGCGTAATTTTTATAAGGTTTCTAAACCTATTAACTTCACCAAATATTTGATATAAGTTTTATTGGAGTTAGCCATATTATGAGTCAGTATTTTATTGGAAGCTAACGATGTAAGTGGATTTCTGCCGGAGGGCCAGATGTGAATCGGAATCGTGGGTGTTTGTAGATAGTGTGCTATAAATGTGAATAATTTATACGAGTATTTTGTAAGTCCACAGCTTTACGTGATATCACTCGAGTTACGGCCCTTCCGCATTAAATCGATGTACCTATTATGAGAATATGTTATATTTTATATTAATTATAATATTTAATAGAGTCCCTTTGGACATCGAGTTTATAATGCTCATTCGATATGTGAAATATTCACAAGGGGATGTACATACGATAAATTAACGAGTACCCCAATTATCTTAGTTTAATGTAAAACAATTTACATTCTACTCGAAATTTCCATGTAAGTGAAATGTACAGAAACTGGTGTTCCTCTCTGAGTCTCCGTGTAGTATTAGAAGATATAAATTAGAATATCTATGAAGATCTACGGTCTACATGTAACAGTAGCTAATTAAAATAGTATCAGAGGACGGGGAGTTTCATTCGATATATGTGCGAGATTGAAAGATGGATGAGAGTTTGTGAGATATGTGTACGCACGTCGCGTGTGCGTTCCGATGCGTTACGTCACGTCACGTTACGTTACATTACAAGCGCGATTCCGTTCCGTTACGTCACGGGTACACAACGGAAACAGGAGCGTCGGAACGACACGCGACGTGCCGCGAGTGTGAATGGGAAAGTGCCAATCTATTAGCGTCATCGACGCAGCTAACGACCGTAGAATTAAGTGTTTGCACTTTATTTATTCAATATATTTAAATATAAATTTAGTCGCACCTAGGGAAATATCAATAACTTACTAAGAGTGTTGTGCTAGGATTATTCCATCGATTTTGACGTGAGATAGTTATTGCAACCTCTAGTAGTCACTAATTTAATGCTAATTATAAGAATTTATAGTAAAAATAATTAATTAAAAAAAAGAATAATTACAGGTTCTTAACAACTGTCTCACTTCGACATCGAACGTGGATCAGTGTAAATTATAGAATATACTGTATTGTGTTTAAAATGACTGATTTTATTATGAGTTCGAAGCCTAAGATTTTGTAGATTTGGTTGTTTATAATCTGATTATCTTATAATAAGAACACCTCTAGTTTGCACTCAGAAACTACTTGTCTATATAATAAAGCAATTCTCGTTAATTACTAATCATGTAAGTAGATTAATGGTTGTCCTTAACCGAAGCCTAGGTTTTTATTATTCCTTTATAATATCATTACACTGCCAGTAATCATATAGACGAATTATGATATAAAGGAAATTTTTGTCCGTTTTTTATATTTCAGTCTTTACAATAAATTTTATTACATTTTTTTTTACTATTTATTATTAAAATTAAACATACTCCCTACGCGACAGAATTGTGCATTTAAATGCACAGAGTAGCTCCATTTTTTTCTTAAGCTCTGCGTTGTCTATACCGTGTACTTATACTGTCTTATCTAACAATTCGTTTTAAAATGTTTGATGTATTGTTGCGAACTCAATACATTTACTCTTGAGGGTATTATATGTAAAAAGGCAAACACGATTTTACCGTCACATTTGTCCTTAGAAAAAAAATGTTTCACGCATTAGCCGTCTCCTAAGAGAGGTTGTTACACGCTTCTGCACTATATTTTAATGGTCAATTGTTCCTCACCTGATAACGTAAAAACCCTGTACACTTAATTAAGACAGCAGAGCACAGAATTCCAGTACAAATTGTAAGTGGTGCGAATTTCGCGCCGCGCCCGTAACCGGTGCACCTTATTTTATTTTAGACATTATTATTATACCTAAATAGTTATGTTTTGTTTCAACTGTGATTATTTAGTTGTACAACTCTGACGATTACATAAAAGAATGAATAAAATATGAAAAAAAATGTCCTTTTTATTTCAATAATCCCTAACCTACATACAAACATCTCTTGCCTATTGTGAAGTAAAATTTCCATGTCAAAAAATATGCTTTACAAAGGATATAATAATTACAGTTTCTAAAAATTAATTTTATTTAATCAAGCGCGTCGAGGGAATTAAGATATCTCAACTTTTCGTGCTGAATATCATTGAATCTTATATATTTAAATGAGCTAATATATATATAAACGGATTTTCGGAAACGGCACCAAAGGCCTTCATGAAACTTAGTGTGCAGGGAGTTTCGGGGGCAAAAAATCGATCTAGCTAAGTTTTATTTAAAAATAATGTTGCTTTATCCCTGTTTTCAGGCAATGAAAATTGCTATTAGTAGATGAAGGAAAATTTCCCAAATTTTGACCAACATGTATTAGCTTAGTCGTGAAAGCAAGTGGTTTTATGGCCAAAAGATCTAGGTTCATACCCGGCTAAGATTACTTTAAAAAAAATTTTATATTACTTTTACAAATTTTTTCAAATTTATTTGGTTAAAAAAATCTCGAGCTTAGCTCTGTCAACTAGATATTAAATTATTGTATCATACTCGTATATTTCTTATAACAGGGCCTTGTGTTTCGTAATTAATACTAACTAAATACGTTCAAACAAAACTCCGACCCATTACGACACAAACGTCTTATTTACCTAAATATCCAGCCGACATAGTCTAATGTATGTATGTCTTACGACCGATGACTAATGAGAAGATTCCTGTGTAAATTCATTCATTTTATTGTAGTCATTTTAAACATTTCAAAAACGATGAATTTAGCCGTTGTTACGCAATGTCTTCAGAGTCAAGCCGATTTTGTGGATTATACTTATTATATTGACTTATATGACTTAATATATTAACTAGACGTTTGACGACGCTGTGGCGCAGCGGTAGCTAGCCTGCCTTAAGTGCCACAGGGTGGGTTCGTTCGTGGGTTCGATTCCCGATTCCCACACGCAACATACGTTTGTATTTGTCATACAGGCATGTGTTCCGGTCTGGGTGTTTGTGATTGTGACTGTGTTTCCGGACCCCCGACACAAGACTAATATCCTAGTGGGAGCCGTTGAGTGTGTAGCGTTTATAATAACTGATGATTTTGACAAAATTGTCCGCCGTGATATAAGTGTGATATATATGTATATAGTACATACTGTGCTATATTATGTCCTTTAATATGTTTTATATGATATAATATAGAGGTAGGCGATCCTTTATTTTTATCTCCGAAAAATCGGCGGTGACTCAAAATTATTTTTGTGTATTTTTATTGTTATTCAATATTGAGTAAGTACATTATTATAACACAAATGAAACAAAAAAATACGTTGTGATTACACAGCTAGTCCTTTTCTTTTAGTAATTTCGCAAACCTCCAGAGGAAAAGTTATTTCTATTGTAAAATCGAGGTTATTTTATTGTAGTTCCTTTTGTTTCGTTCACTCTAGTGAATTTTGTATCAAGCTATATCAAATCGAAACTTTACTATCTAATATTAAGTGTTATTATTACCTCTATTACCTAGGTATTCAATAGCCTTCACCTGGATTTTAAAGTAAGGCTTAGTAAGGTTAGATTTTTCTTAATAGTGAGAATAAAAAGCATCTAGATTTTTTTAGAATATTGATTATAGAGACGCATTATTCTTAGGCGAAGATGTACATGTGCATATGTGTAGATTTCATGTATGGTTGTCTTTCTGTTTTCTTGTTAAAAATTTCTGTTACTTTGTTTCTGATTTAACATCATGTTATTTTATCATCTAGACTGGAATGAGATTTATTTACAGTTTAATCGATTTATTACTAGTTTTTTGTTAATTTATTTCGAAACATTAAAACATACAGAATAAGATTTTTTTTTAAATCTAAAATAAACGAGAACCTTTACTGATAACGGAACACACGCGCTGTCAAAAAACATTTGGAACCTTTAACTCAGTCGGTCGAACAAGCCGCTAGTCCTCTTTACTTTTATTTATTTCACCGTTAACCAAAAATGCAGTACATTTGGGAATTAGCTTCGTAAGCCTAAAAACCTTTTACTTTGACGCGGTATTAATATTAAATTATATAAAATTTCTTATTACTTATTTATTTACAAAAGCCGTATTTTTCTTTTTTTTATAAGCTT
>JAOPTZ010000003.1:1353090-1366950 GCA_027564475.1 Doxocopa laurentia | reverse complement strand
ACCCTTCCAAAGACGTCCCAAGCCTAGGTTCAACCTTGGAGGAGGAACCCGAAGGTATAGAAACAGGCTTTTTAAGCTATCGTAAGCATTACCATAAATCGCAAATATTTTTATATTATTATATTTATAGATAATATTGAACTTTGTACCGGAATATAGATAGACATAATTAATAGATGTGAAGGCCCCTTAGCCTGTTTGTACTTAGATATAATATATTATACAATTATAAGAAATTACGTTTATATAATTTCAGTTTTAGTTTTTTACAATTCAAGCTAAGTCCTAGGTGAAAGATAAACAGTAATTCAAATGTCCTAGTGTGATTTATATGTCAAACAAAAAATACAATAAAACATATCATTATTTATACAAAATATTACAACATTTTTTATTTCTTACCCTATCTGTATATAAACCTATAAAAATATTATGTGCGCTTATATTTCGAGAAATTAAAATTCGATTAACATATTGCTTTATTTTGTGGAAAAACATTTATATAACATTTTACAAAATTTTATTGCATTTTTTTTGGCATTGAAGGTTTTTTAAACGATAAATGTTGCAATAAAATAATGCTACTTTACAAATATATTCTTTGTAAACTTTTTTATGCATGTGTACTGCACATGCTTTGAACAACTTCACCGGGCGAAAGGAAAGAACTTATTCCAAGCGAGCCGATGAATTTTGAATGAATAAAAAATCAATAAATTTCCAAGTATACTAAAATAGTGTCAAAAGCTGATCAAAACATGTAGCGTTCGACCAGCAGTTCCACTCATGTATAAATTATTTAAAGGCCGGCTTGCGAGTACCCTCCGGTGCTGCATGTGTTCATAGGCGGCAGTGTTTCTGTTCATCAGGTGGTCCTCTTGCTCGTTTGCCTTCTCTTACATAAAAAAATAAATAATATAACCTATATATCTACGTACTTCATACTTTAAATTTTTCTGATCATTGTATGTATACAGATTCGAAATCTTTATAATCTTTTTTCATATTATGCTGGCAGAAGAGTGTAAGCCTAAAAATTATGTGAATAATTATGTTATAAAATACATTTAACAAACATTACTACTCCAAATGTCTGACAGTTAATTAAATTCAATTAATTTTTTAACATATACTAACAGACATGGCAGTAGGTATATTGCAAGTATTAATAAAGTTGTAGTTCTAATCGAAGGTCAACGAAAGGTATTTTACAACGCTAATCAGCCGTTTTCAAAGTTTGATGGGTGAGCAGGCCTTTTGTCGGTAAGACAGCGTAGCGATGGCATCGATTATAAGTAAAATTAGAATAACTGGACGTGTGCCCGCCGAGCGAGCAGCAAATAGTACTAGGGCATATCGTGACAGACACAGATATATGCAACGTGCTGAATGCGGACACGCCGCCGAAGAAACAACCCTCCTCATTTAAAATGAATACCATAACAAAATAAGTATAACACTTTTAACTAATAATTAAATATGAATTCTATTTTATTTTTTACAAACTTGTATTCTTGCTGCTCTTAAAGTTAATATAAAATATTCATTTTTGAACATTTCATCTGTCTATAATTTAATCATTACTTAATAATTAATATTATTGATAAACGTAATTTCTAAATAAGAATTGACAAAGAACATTCTCACTTAACGATATACATACAACTATAGGTTTGTTTTTCGTGTTCCCATTACCTTTACTACTTAATCTATCTTCAACGAAGTGTATTGTATTGACGAAAAGAAAAAGCTATATTCCCGAGAGCCTAGGTTCGACTTCTCAGGAGGAACCTTGGGACGGATTCCATTTGTGTCCCTTGCCAGCGGTAAAATCTAACAAACATCTGAGTTTAAATGCTCGGAGCCTCAAAACCAGTGCCGCTGTCATGGCCAGACAGGATTACATTTACAGAAAAAAAATTGGTTCCGCATAAAAACTATTGGCATCAAAAAGTGACTTAATGCGTAACGTACAGGACCTGTGTCTTTTAACTCATACATCAATAATTGCTGCGGGATAAAGCTTAAAAGTATAAATTTTACAATACGATTCTGTAAGAATATTTTTATTTTTAGAAAGTAAATACATACTGCCTCAATATAAATCACAAGAATATCTTCCATAATAGTAAAGCTCGCTTACGCATTGGAAACGATAAGACACAATATGACTTGACGAATTTTCCGGCGCGTGGGTGTAACTTAAGCACCAATAACGTAACGCCTGCCTACGTAGACAGTAACGTATAAATAATAAATTATTTAACCGAGATTATTTCGTTTGATGTATTTAATTAGTTATATAATACGAAAATGTATTAAAACCCAGGTACTTGTATGGTATAAGAGTATTAGTGAAGAAAAATCTCTGTACTTTTGGGTGTGAGATTTATACAGAAAGAATAAATACTCTTTGGTACCTCCTAGAACAGTCCCATATCGCAGTCTTATATCCAGAAATACAAACAAAATTACAACCACCAAGTCCAAAACACTTGACTATATGGTAAAAAAGCAGTATATGCTCTAAGCGGGAAACAAACCCGCGTCTTGTGACGCTTAAAGAATGTTCGCAACGGCTACTCCACATCGCTCTTCAAATTTTAGTACAATCTATACATATAATAAAATTGTAGAAGAGCTTTATTCTGTACGTTTAATAAAAACTAAAAGAAATACTCTAAGGGTTCTTCATACAAGTAGAACAAAACAAAAAAAAATCCTTTTAAAAACAATTACTGCGTCAATATAGATTAAAAACAAAGGGGTTATAAGAAAATAGTAAATTTTAATTAAATTGATTATGGTTATATTGATTGGTTACACGATTGCAAAGTTTTAATTTTATCCCTCATCCCTTCAAAACGTATTTGCATAAAACATTTTTTATATTGTTTCTTTTTTTATTTTATTTAAATCTTTTTTCAAATTTTTTTTTTTGATTTAAATAGAAACAAAAAAAAGTCTGACACACTTTCCCTGTACCTAAGAACAAATTTACATTCATAAAATATCCTTCGAATTTGCTATAAAAAATTCAACCTCAGAATAATGTCGATTTCTGGTTTAATAACTTGTATTTAAGCGAATATAATTTTATTAAGCTTATAACTTATTCTTTTAAGGGTTTTCCCATTTGCTAAGTTATTATTACTCATACATGACCTGTGTAACTAGTTTAAGCACAAAGAGATTGCAATTTGACCTCATGGCGTATAAACTGACACGACTAAATCTTTTTTAATGCTCTGTAAAAACCAATAAATACGTTTAAAACACTATATAAAATAAACAATCATCCGTTAAGATATGAAGACAAAAGATTTTTGGTACAAAGTCGAGAAGAACTGGGGTCGAGCAGCTAGTGATGCGAGTAAACTGAAATAGAAAAGTAGTGCATTCGATCTGGCGCTGCTAGCCGCCCTATAGATATCCTGGTGTGACGACTGCCGTAATCAATGCGGAAGCACAAATGAGGGCGGGATGCGACCGTCGCGTCGTCACCGCTGCATTTGTCTAACGCTTTCTAACACAGATTATATGTTAAAATAAATCTAGATCGAAATTACCGGCTATTAGTTTAAAATTTTATATTTTTGAATCTAAATTCTTTTCTTGATTAACAATATTAGACTTATGGTTATTTAGTTTTATGGTACAGCTTACGAAATTTTTAAACCAAGGTTTTTAATATTGAGTTTGATAAATATATATTTCAATTTAAGTATATTACGAATATAAGCTTTTAGACCACTTATTTAATGATCTCAAAAATATATATTTATTTATAATCATTTGAAAAAATAAATGTAAATAGAAACATATGAACAAATACACTTCGACTAGTAACCACATAAGATCCAGAATAAAATCTGAAACGAAACAAGTTAAAAAAGTAATGCCCACAATAAAATATTGTTCATATGAATTGCTATCTCGAATTATCTCTGACGTAAAAGAAACGCCTCCTATACGGCTTTTCAAAATTGAATCATTTTCAAATTCTACTTTCAAATATATTATCCATCAGCTTAGTGAAACTACTAAAACTACTAAAATAAGAAATATTAATATATTATTACATTAAGAATACTGTTGCCTCAACTGACCTTGACAAGGTGGTAGAAATACGTAAAATAGTAATAGAGATAAAATCTAGATAAAAAGATTTTAGTTGGTGTTTTAAAAAAAACTAAACATGTAAATTTAATACATTATGATACATAGCTGTTTTGAATATAAACTTTTAGACATTATGTATTAATAAGTTTTATTTCGAGTAATTTTCTCATTATGAGCTTAATCCTCTGAATAACATCGTATAGATTATAATAAACTTTAATATTTTGTATCAAACTAAAGTATCATTTTTCTCACTATTAATTAAAACAGAGGCCTTCTTTATCGCTTTTAATTAATACCAAAAAATGTTCTGTTATTTTTTGTATTGATAAAACATTATTTATTACTTTTAATATCTCACAAAAGCTTTAACAACAACTTGATATGTTTCTGTTTTAATTTAAGTCGTAATTATCCGACCATATAACTTAATCATATTAATTCCACAAAATATAAATTAATTAAATGGAGCACGTATTTGGCCGTGAAAGACGTTATAGATGAGAGCCACAGGACGTAGCGGGTAATAGCGACAGCGCGGGCGTACGAAAGCTTCGCTCCGTACTAGCGATGCCGTTAGCGCAGGTTCGGGCGGGCGGCGAGGCACGAGGCGGCGGGCGGGCTGTGGGAGGTACCGTTAGTGACGTCACCGCCATGACGTCGTGGTTGTGACGTCAGGCGGCGCGATATAGCCACCAGCCTCGGCGGCGGCGGCCTCAGTATCGCACCGCCCGTCCGCCAGCGCGTACTTCCGCGCGCCCCTTCGCGACCGTCTCTACTATACTACCGACTGACTGTGAGTGAGTGCGCGTGCAGTGAGTGCAATGTGCTTGGCCGCATGAGGATCCTGCTAAGCGAACTAGGACTGTCTGGCGCGTGCCTCGGTCTGACCCTGGAGTCGCGCGCCGCTTCTCTGGATCCCGACAAGCCAGCGCCAGGTCAGCGCCCGCACGACGATTCGCGTCCTTCCATTTCTGTGTTTATTTTCGCTTTCATTGTGTAGAACCTCTGGGTGCGTAGACTTTGAGTGGAACTGTCGTGACGATGGCCATCGGCTAGAATGCGAGGTGCGTTGCTGACGCCCTCCAGCCAACACTGTGGCCTTAGACAATTCCTTAACACACGTATGTACCTTCTTTTTTGTTTTATTTTTTAGTTTTATTATTTTATACACGTTTTTCCCGTTTCTTTATGACTAATATTTATTTTTTATAATTGTTTGTTTTTTATTTACCTTTCACTCTTTCAATTATGTTGATTTTTTTTTGTAGGGATTACAATACTTTGACTAAAAAAAAAGATCTCCAAAGCAAAATAATCAGTAAATATGGGAATGACAAAATGATATTTATAATGAAGTTAAAACCAGTTTAATAAATCGACATTATACTAACTTAAATATAAACAAAGCAAGTTTACAGTTCAGCTCACAGTTACCTACTGACCCATGAGTGTAGTGTAACCTATTTGTAACCTAACCTAATAACATTTTATAAATCCTATCAAGTTCATAGATATTTTTAAAATCGTCGACTTATTCCTAGCATTAAATTGATACTTAAAATAACCGGGAAACTAAAATATATCACAGATAAAAGAAAAATGGTGACTAAAAAACATATTTATTTCAATCTCGAAATATAAATAAGAGAGTTTACGTTCAGGATTACATGTACTTTTTTTGAATGCCCAAAATGTTTGATAACAAAACACAAAAAAAATTAATAACAAACCACTTCGATTTTGGACTTTTTTTAACATTTCTATTTTAATCTTTAACACAAAAATAAAGACCTAGACGCTATTGCGTATTTCATATAATTTAAAACTAAATATAATTTTAAAAAATATATATTTCTTTTAACTGAAAAAAATTGTATTCAATTAATCAATGATATAATAATGTTTAAATATTAGCACTAATATCGTTTGCAAAAAATAAGTAAGCGCTACTTTGCTAACACATTTGATTTGAAATTCACGATTTCAAAATGTAAACATTCGAAGCAAAGAAAATTTCAACATATAATAACTATCGGAGAAGATATATTATCCTTTGTTTTATTCCTACTAAATATAAATCGTGTTATAAATAACAAACACCCGCCGAAGTTTATTTAAATTTATGTTAAACTTAACTCTAAAGCCTTAGACATATACATACAAAAACATTAAATAATTTCTTTTAAAGTTCACATAATTGTAAAGCCTTAGAGATTGTATCTGGGACTAATATTAAGTAAATGTTGTAATTTTCAACTATCTCAGCAAGAAGCAATTTAATGAAACTTCAAGTTGAGTAGTGCGGCGAAATTAATATTGTTTTTGTTATGCTCGCGGCAAGTTAGGTAATGCTAGTATAATATGGGATGCTTGTGTCGCGATCGCCTCCGATTTGGAGCCGTTGGCCTCAGCCGAGTTGCCTTCCACTTGCCCAATAGGTTGTCGCAACCGGCAGACGTTGCACCTGCCAATAAGATGTGCCTCCGCAAATTGTCAATGATCTCGTAACGCCATAATACGTAAAGACGATAACACAATGAGGAAAAACGTCTGTATCCGAACTACGCTATGTACTTTTACCATTCTCTATTCCATGTCCTCCTAAGTGATAAACAATTACGAACACTAAACAGACACCGGTTTCAGAGAGATTCCGCGCGGCAAAACATCACTTTCACTTTTTGTTATCACTCGATAACTGGTAGACATAAAAGGCATTACATATTAGATGATTTAACCGATGAATTAAGTGGTTCTATAAAACAAGAAAAAGAACCGATTATACTAAAATAAATTACTAATTTATGCCGGTCTAACGAATAAATTTTGGGACCGGAATGCAAATTTAGTGACTAAAACCAACTAAAACTTGCTTTCGTCATCGCTAATTATATGGATTAAGCTTTATGTTCAGATAAAAATATCTGAATGATAGTTATTTCGTTTATCGCGTTCTATTAGGGTGTAAGGATACAATGATAAGGCACGCTATCACCCCGTCAGCTGTAGTGACGTCAGAGCTCAATAAAATCGTTCTTCCACTAACGTCACGCTCACACCACCCCAGGAAAAACTATTTACGGCCTATTCTATTGAATGTGAAAAGTGTTTAAGGTTTTATATATTTTGCATATTCTTTTCTTTATTTTACTAAATAAAAAACCGTGGAGATTTTATTTATTTTCTCAATAATACAATATAACTGGTAATATAAATAGGTATTTAACATCAAGTTAACAATGTAATGGTATTTATCTCAATAGTTAGTATACACGGGAATCTAGACAGAACTATCAGTCATATGTCCAGACTTCGGACTCGTAATTAATTTTGACTTAACAACAAATATTTATTGGTTGTCATTGAAATAACCAATACATATTTCAATGCAGTTACTTGCATTAGTTAAGTGAAGCACTGAAGTAATTAGTCGTGTCAATACTGCAATACTCGCCATTTATTACTCGTATCTCCGAATCACTTATAAGAAATGTGAAATAAAAAATACTAGCACAGTTTAATTATTTTTAGACTTTCACGTGTCATGGAGCTATACTTAAATAATTTATAAAGAAAATCCCAGACACTATTATGGCCTATTGCATATTTTTAGCCATACATTTGATCTTGCTCTAACGCTTTTTGTAGCAGAATTACGTCACAGTGTCTAAAAATACACGGGTGGTGTGGAAAAGCGGCAGTAGGGGGTGTTGAGGCGCGGGCCCTCGGCCTCGGCCTCTGCATCGAACGCCGCCTGTGACGTCACGAACCACGTTACGTCACGCATCGACCCGCGCCCCGTTTCAAGGACGCCCTTGCTTACCGGCTACCGACTTCCTTAAACTTGTTACAACATTTACAATTAGTTAGCTAGACATTCATACTCACGATAATGTAGACTTATTTATTCCGGAGCACTTTTATAACATTTTTACCATACTCAAATAGGCATAATCTATATTGTAATTTTTTTTCTTAACATTAAGACTGCTTAGAATCTTATTTTCAAACAGTTATGATAAGTTAACGCAGTATGTAATAGTTTAAGTAAGTTATATATTGGAGTATTAAATTGTAAAAACTTTAAAAATCAATAACTCAGCTGTAGTTACTCTACGTATTTCTAGATTCAAAGTAAACTTTTAGCATAAAACTCAAACAAAACGTAGCTATTGTTTGACAACACATTACGTATGAAATAAGCGTGAACTAAACTTTAAGTAATCATTAGCTTGGCTCGCTCTTTTCGGCATTACATCTATAAAACACACATTAACTTACGTTTTCGATATAAAACTAAAAAAAGACTTATCGCAATTATTTTGAAATTGTTTCATTTGTCTTTCTGTGATATTGTCTCAAAGAAAACTCCTTAAAAACCATTATCAAATTTTGATTATAAACCTGATTCACTTACAACTAGCTTTAGTGGAAAATTTCTATGAATTAAAATATATTTCGACAATCTCGACAAAATAAAATCGAAGCTATCGCTGTATTAAAATCAGCCCAGCGGCTTCATTGTAAAATTGAGACAAACAGATGGCAAACAAACGACTAAAAATAATCAATTAATTACAATAATAAATAAAAATTATCTAATCTTGATTAGAATAAAATATTTAGAATTAATAACTAGTTATTAAATACATAAAATCAAAGAATATTTTTAGCCTAAAAATAATTTAGTATCATCAAATTTACAAAGCTATTGTGCCGTCGCATCAGTCGAATCGAGCTTTACAAAAAACATATCAACATAATAGCGAACGTCGACGAGATTAAAAGTGAAATTGTAACACGTTTACTAATTTATCGTTCAAGATATAAAAATAGTTATTGCTTAATGGCTCGTATTTATGTAATAGAATGGAACACATAAGCGTATTCGATTTCGGTGTAAAAATCAAGAAATTGTAATAAACTAGTTTCCCCTTATCACGTTCTTAGATGATTAGACGCATAAATAAATTCAAATTTATTCTTCCACAGACTTATAATGATCTTAAATATCCAGTCATAGCGGCTAGTCGGAAAACAAGGTCGCTATTTATAATGCTTGATTTTTTTTAAACATTTTTATTAAATATTTGAACATATTTTTATGATATGTAATATGTTGTAATTGAATTTATAATTTTTAGTAACCTTATACATGTTTTGACAAATTGAATCTGATGATACAACATACAATATCTTCTTAACTAATATATCGTGTCGATTTTTTAATTCTACATAATTAATAGCAGTTGTTAATATCGATTTAATTAGAATCTAATTATAATGTTAAAGATTTCTTCAGATCTTCCAAGAAGAATTTACTATAAATAGTCATAAGATCGCAACAACAATCGAATAAAATAAAAATTTGTCAATTTTTTAAATTAGTAAATTTAATAAATGATATTAATATATTAACTATACTAAAGTATACTATATCCTATACATGATAATATGTAGCACGCTTTATGATTTAACTGACCGCTAACATAACATTATTTAAGACTATCGCATCTCATCAATATGTATTACAAATTAACTAACATATAAACTAAAGTTTTCCTTAAAAAATGCCTGAGGCATAAGCATACAAAAAACGACCGTTTAATTTATATGGGACAAACACGGAAGCATATATTATCTAACAAAAAAGAATCATCATTATCGATTCACGAAAATAACTCGTAAGATAAACGCAAAACTAAAATTCTCATACAAACGTATACAGTTTTAATTTTTCTGGACTTATTGGTATTTGATTCGTTTTTTGTATCTAAAATTGATATAAACTTTTCCAAGGAATTACTATCATTACACACAGCAAGGATTTGTAGTATAAGGGTTTCATTCAACAAATGTGAAGTAAGATCGAAGGTCCTAGACCATCTCTGTAACGATTTACCTTTTTTTTTTCCTCTGCTCCTTCTTAGAGAAATTACGGTATTGTAAATATGCTTTAATTTTCATTTCATTTTCATCATTCGATCTGTATAAATACTACCAACTCTTTTATACATTCGAATGAAAACTTATTCTTATTTTACATATTTAATACTACTATATTTTTATATAGAATACATAAAGTGGCGCCTTAAACACTAAATATTATAATTTTACGACACCTACTTCGATCATACCAGTTTTATCTGATCAATTATTATTTATACCTAACTTCTGTTAATTTAACAAAGTTTTAATATAAAATATTCTCTTAATAATGTTTTCCATGTTTTCATCTCCAATCTAATCTCTATTGATAACAATTTGTAAATTTTAACAACAAAAAAAATACCTAAAATACTCTGTATTAATATTTATAACCTGTTTTGTTGATCTCACGTTATTGAGTCAGATTACATGTAATACATATATTTTAAATATACATATTTTTATTAATATGTAATTAAGAAAAATATTTTAGACATTCAATAATATAAAGAAATATATTACTATAGCGTATAAAACAATTACGAAGCTTCAGTTTCCTTCGTGACGTGAGATTTAGCCGGGAACGCGTATAATTGTGTGACGTCACGAGACGCGCGTCACGTTGAGCGCACCCCTGACTCCCTTACAGCTGTACTCTAGTACGAAGGATGAATTCATAAATATGTATATTATTTCATGTTATCAAACACCGGGTTTCGCTTGATGAGTACAACTAACATAACTTAACAATCTAATTTATGTTATAAGCTTTACAATACACTATGATACATATTAATAATATAAAATAGATAGATTTAAGTAAGAAGTGAAATAGATAGAAATAGATTTTTTTAAAGCAAGGTTGCTTTGTTGATCTTGTAACTTTAAAATTTATTTTCTAAAGTCTCAATATAGTATTCATGAATTTCTTATTTGATATACAATATATTAATTAAAAATCTATTATACCGATGATTTTTTTTTAATTGCTTATATATGTAGAGAACATATAAGAAATGTATAATAAGCATATCTTTGTATTGAATTTTTAACTCACTCCACTAAATAATACATTTATTATAATACGAACCTCATAAATTAAAAGAGTACCAAAAAGAAGACTTTGATATATGCTCACCGGTTTAAAAATAACTAAATATTATACTTATAAAACTCAAATGTCGCTTAACAAGTTTTTACCTATAAAATTAATATAAGCTATTTAATATTTTCGAGATATTAAATTGTTTTTTTACTCTGATCAGATATTTTTAATACAATGTACTGTATTATGTACAAACATTTTAAAAACCGCATGTGTCTAAAATGTGTTCGTTAAGTTTACAAGTGCCTCCGAACTTAAAACAGATTTCTCTGAATTGGTACATTTTGTATTATAAGCAAATATTTATGTTAAGCCGTTTACCTTGAAAACGTTGTCCATTGAACAGTTTTTTAAAATTAATTATTGGCAGCGTTACTTTATTTCATTATTATTATTTTATTTTAGTTGCAGTAAAAATACAACAAAAAAATACAATCTTACTCCCACCCTATTTACAACTGTTTTATCATTACTTTACTTTTAATAGTATAGTAGTTTTTAGTATATGTCACTCCCAATATTGATTTTACGACGTCTCTTATGTTGTAACCAATCCAACCTGTAGGCTATAGAACTTGTCAATGGTACACATACGTTAAACACACCTAAAACACATTATCACCTTTAGGCATAGTAGGATAAATTATTATTAATACGATATCAGAGCCACCTATCGCATAACTGTACTACTGTAACGTAGAAAGAACTTTTTCAAAGCGATGTAACATTAACATTACCTTTGAGAATTTTTTTTTGACTCGGGTAGAGTCTGATAGATGTCGTTGTATGCTCACCCCTGCTATTTAAAAACATTTTCGTTATTTATTTTCATTATGAAACAATAAAATTAAATTTATCAAGAAAACTAATTTACAATAAGTAATACCCGTTTATAAATATTAATTTACCAATATTTTCCTGTTATTTCTTTATTTTATTAACAAATTCATATTAAATTTAAAGATATCAAGGTAACATTTTTATTGCGAAGCCTTATTAACCTAGCCTTGTCTGCGATAACAACTTTATACAAAATATTCCAAAGCACGAAATGCTCGAAAATATATTACAACAAGGAAACAACACATAAATAAAAAGCTATACGCACTGTATTCGTAAACATGCATTACCATATTTGTTCAGGTAGGAAATCGCAAGCTTAATGTATTTTAGAATAAATACTAAATATATTTTTAAATATAAAATACAATAAATATTAATGTAAGCTATTTACTAGTTCTTTATCAAGCAAGATGGAGCGAGGGCAATAAATAATTAAATGAACCAACCATAATCCAGGAAAAGGTGGTCTGATATATACCTAATGATCATAATGTATAATTTTTCTACATTACAATAATTATATAATATTTAAATTAAAATTTACGTTTCTTACACTTCAAAATGTAATTTTCAGATTAGTTGTCTAATTTTGCGCATGTTAAATTGTCTTACCAGTCCAAGTATATTCATGAATAATATACAAAAGTAACTCCTAAATCTTTACAATAAAATTGCTACTAATATAATATAAAATAATCTGCCCTATAATATATTTTTATTAATATCGATACATAACTTTTTGAAAAATATATCCAAGCACGTATCACGCTCTGATCCTCAAATTGTTTTTGTATAAATATAAGTACCTATCTGCTGGCAATTTTATGCAAAAATTCAAAATTTCATTTTATTTTATTCATTTATTTACTTCATATTTATCAGGAATATTTAGGTCCTATTAATATAATAAATTTTGTCATTTCAAATTTTAAATGTAATTGACCTTAGTCGTTTTATACGTGACTATTTTTTTTAAATACTGCAGTCGATGGATGAAGTCTAAAAATTTGCAAATCGCAAATTACTATTAAGTGAATCTTGTTCTTTATGTAATTCGCCAATGATAGATTTTAAATAAATTTAATTTATTACAAAATAAATAAACATTTGAATAGTATTCGCAATATATAGATAGTAATCGCAAAATTATTTTACAACAAGAAACGAAGCTTTTTGAACAAAAATTGAATCTCAAAATCGTGTTTTAAAACATCGAATTTAAAGAACAGCAACATAAAAAAATGACACGAATTAAGAAACATTTTTTTTATATTTTGAAACTAAATATTGATATATTTTTATTGAAATGAATAATTACAAACTGATAATAAAAGAAAAACATAATTTTTAAGGTAGTTTCAAGGATTGAATTAAAAATAATAACGAACACATTTCGTCAACTAACAAATCAAAACAAGAAATTAATTTATATATATATAATATGTATATTTGAGGCTAGCTTGGTAGGATACTTTAGGTAGTATACAAGGCGCAACAGCAAATTATTACAGCAATTCCACGTTTATATTTAACGATAATTGAGTAATAAATAATAGTAAACTGTCATAAAAAAATATTTTAATATATATAATTAATAATTGTTCATGTATGTATATTTTTAAATCGTATTGGCGATTCTTAAAACTTTAAATTATTATCTTCCACGATACTGTATTTTGATACGCTAACCACAATAGTTGCAAAATAAAGCTTTCATTGTGTAAAACAATGTCAAATGTAAGTATGAATTTTTTCAAGATATTCCAGAGCTATTGAAATTTCATATTAAATGCAATTTTATATGTTTATAATTTAAACTATTTTACACTTTACAAATTTACACTTTATTACTTATAAGT
>JAOPTZ010000003.1:1340175-1352990 GCA_027564475.1 Doxocopa laurentia | reverse complement strand
GAGTATGCCTTCGTTAGCTTCTTATTTTTTATCTTATCTTTTATATGTGTATTGAGCTTAAGGCTTGAGTATACTTTTGAAGTAAAAGTTGCTTAAAATAATTAACGTGCCAAAATTTTTTAAAGCTATACTCAATTATTTCAAATATAGTGTGAGAGTGTGGTACTACTCCGGACGTGACAGCCCATTCGGCTGCGACCTTTAAGGTACGCAGCGTGGCACTACCACTAGGACTAACACCCAGACCGGAACACATACTTGTAAGATCAATATAAACATATGTTCCGTGCGCGAATCAAACCCGCGACCTGTGGCGTTTTAAGGCCGACTTGCTACCGTTACGCCGCAGTGTAGTCATAATTTAAAAAAAAAACGGGTAGTAAAATCACTATTCAACTAAATTCAAAAGAGCTTTTATTGATAGTTTGAACTGTAATGTATTAAATAAAATACCTAAGTTTGATATTTAAAATTAATTTAATATCGTTTTAAATATTATATTACATTCATTAAGTTTTACGTGTTTTTTACAGATAAATAAATTTATTAAATTCCAAGAAAATCGTATCATCCTATAAATATACACACAAGCGCATTTATATTTTATAAAATATGATTCATATTAAATAATACATTCAAAAACGAATAGCTTTAAGTCAGCATCTACATAAAAAAGACAAATTCTCATCTAAATGAATAAAGAATTACAATGGACTAGACTAGACTAGGAAATAACGTGACTTAAATATCAAATGACCGAATCTGACCTAAGTTTGCATGGCTAAAATGCTTTGAGAAAAAATATGCTTATTTATACCGTAAATGCGTACAAGTTTTTTGTGCTACAATCAACAAGCTTGTATTTTAGCTTTGTACCATTATTGTGAATTAGCATAACGTTGCGGTAGGCTATGTTTACAATAGCTCTAGTGATATCATGAGATAAAAATAATAGAGCGATGATAGGACGTAGAGATAGGAAAATGGAAAATTCTATCTTTTGAAATTATTTTGGAATTGAATACTGCTTTTTCTTGTGGATATTCTATTAGAAGGTAGCAGTCCTAGTCCTAGTCCTATATATCGGTTTATCGCTAGGTATGCTACTAAATTTAACTAATTGTCGCATCACAAATTGCATGTAGGTTTTTAAACAAATATGTGTTGCGCATACAGATAATCTTTTAACTATTAAAAAGTAACCTGTGTACTAAATGTTCAAGATGAGAATTCAGAATCTGAGATATATATTTTTTTAATTATATATAATATATATAGGATTTAGACCTTTGATTTTTTTTAAGATAAGTAAAAATTTTAAAAAAGTGCTGCCTTAGAATCAGTGATGTTTCAGTTCGAAACAAACTACTAATAACTACTTTAGCATACTTTAAAAGAGGATTTAATCGTAGGTGCACCTCTTTAAATACTTTGAAGTGAGTACTTTCTTCTTTTGAGTTCTAAAAAAGCTTATTAATATTTCAATTATTTCATGGCAAAATTTTGAAAAACAAATTAAACCGAAAAATAATAACAGTAACAAAAGATTATCTGTTTTGTCTATAACTTATTAAGACAGAAATTAATGGTTCTTATCATAATAGAAATTGCAAATGCCAGTGATTTCATAACCTCCCCGGGGATCTATCGCCTTTTCGCCCTAAAAATTTTCAAGCGACATTATTACTTGACTTTGAATCCTAATTCTGATATCCGATGGTTGAAAATTATATAAAGCTCATGAAATAGTTGTAACGTTTGCAATAGACTTTGTTAAGGTGTATACATAGGATTCAATTTTCGGGGCGTGGCGAATCAAGCACCGTGACACAATGTATTCAAACCGGCAATATTTAGCTGACAAAACTGCTGTATAAATTAGAAGACCTTTCTTTTTCATCGTCATTTCTAGTCATAGAAGGGTAGCGTACAGACATCAATACCATCCCGCAAAAGTTATCGATTTCACGTGCGCTTGTGTTTAAGTCTGAATCAAAGTATGTTCGTCGAGGGTAAATATAAATGATGCATGGCTTGTATAGCGTGATAGTTCAAAGTCCGGTGCCGTCAACACGCTCACCACACGTTTTCCTGCTCATTACCTATCAACCCTCCTTAGTAGATGTCCTACTAGAACAGATACGATTTAATACGTAGTAACAATGCATTTACCTCGATAGTACAAGCGTTTATGTAATTTCATTTAATAATATATTTAAAATTATAGCTTATACGATATGCATTTTACTCAACGAATTATCTATTGTTACAGGGCCGAGCGCCATTGAGCCGCGCTCGCCAAGCGCTTTTACGACCAACTCCACCAGCATGCTACTGCTGCAAACACACGTAAGTTCTATTTTTTATTTAGTGACTTGTAAAAAAAACTCAAACTTTATGCGTTTATACATTAATACCAATGATTAGAACACCTGCATTTCGAATAGGCGGTGTCTCCATTAAAAGATTCATTGTGAAACAATTGAAACTAATAGCACGCCATTGGTGCGCCGTGACCGCCCCTGTCGATGTTCCGCCTCCCGTAATTGTAACGCCTTGTAAATGGTTTTTTTTTTCTTTTACAGAGCAACTACGGTTCGTCCTTTACTGATCTATTGTCGCCTCAATATCAAGAAGACTCTTCTGAAATTTTAGAAGAAAACTTAGATCCTTTCCCAGACGTCGAATTTCATGCGCCAGTACCTCCTGAAGTTAAATCTCAGCGTACCACTCCAGTTAGTGAAACTCCGTCGCCTACACTTGGTCCAGCACTACCTAGTTTTGAAGAAACGTATTCAGTTCGTTATCCGAAACAGGAAATGGCAGAATTTGGATTAAAAATGGATGATGACTGCTATAATGTTAGCGCATACTCCCATCAAGGACATGCGTCAACTCAATTGTTATATCAGTATCATCAACCAACTTTACCCTACGTCCCATCACCATACTATGCGCCAGCTCAACCATGCTCTCCGACATTTGACACCGGAGGTGTAACTAATACGCAAGATTCTTATTCACTGCCTCCGTTCCCAAGTTCAGTGGATTTACATATATCTACCGATCAAAATTCAAGGCAAAGAAGATCTTCTTTACCCGTACAAAGATCGGAATCTAGCAGTTCCAATGAAAGCCCTAAACTACACGGAAGTAGAGTACACTGTATGCAAGCATCAGCCCCAAGCTCCGCGTCCAGTTCACCTGGTGGAGTGCCTCAAGACAATACTGCATCACGAGCGGCACCGCCATCTCCAAGTCAACTATGCGCTGTTTGTGGAGATACGGCTGCATGTCAACACTACGGTGTAAGAACTTGTGAAGGTTGCAAAGGGTTTTTCAAAAGAACTGTACAAAAGGGTTCTAAATACGTATGCTTAGCTGAGAAATCTTGTCCAGTTGATAAGAGAAGAAGAAACAGATGTCAGTTTTGTCGCTTTCAAAAGTGTCTTGCCGTGGGCATGGTAAAAGAAGTAGTCCGAACTGATTCGTTGAAAGGAAGGCGAGGTAGATTACCCTCCAAGCCAAAATGTCCTCAGGAATCCCCTCCAAGTCCACCAATTTCATTAATAACAGCGCTAGTCAGGGCACATGTTGATACGTCCCCTGATTTTGCTAATCTTGACTATTCACAATATAGGGAACCTAATCCCATGGAACCTCCTATATCGGATTTAGAAGTCATTCAGCAATTTTATTCATTACTGACTACATCTATAGATATGATTAAAATTTTCGCTGAAAAAGTGCCTGGTTATGGCGACCTATGCCCCGAGGATCGTGAGCAATTATTTGCTTCGGCACGCCTTGAATTATTTGTATTACGTCTGGCATACCGCACTCGTCCTGAAGATACGAAACTAACTTTTTGTAATGGACTTGTACTTGATAAAAGACAATGCCAACGATCGTTCGGAGACTGGTTGCACGCTGTGCTGGATTTCAGTAATACTCTGCATTCGATGGACATCGATATTTCTACATTCGCTTGCCTGTGTGCGCTAACTCTAATCACAGGTGTGTATATAAATTATGATAATATTTTTTTAAGCTTTTTATACATATTTTATAAAATATTAATTTTTAAAAATTCTTAATCAAAATTAAATATGAATAAACAATATCAATGCAAGAACAAAACCTAATGTACTTCTTTTAAAATATTATATTTACCTTAATTTTAGTGAAAGTACAACATTCTGTTTTTATTCATTAGAGAGGCATGGCTTGAAGGAGCCACATCGTGTTGAGCAACTTCAAATGAAGGTCATCGGTTGTCTTCGCGCCCACATGCCTGGCGGAGGAAACACAAACACTGCCGGGGCTCCACACTTTAGCCGTGTTTTGGGTGCTCTCCCGGAGTTACGATCACTTTCCGTGCAAGGACTTCAACGTATATTTTACCTGAAGCTAGAAGACTTAGTGCCGGCGCCCCCTCTCATTGAAAATATGTTTCGCGCCAGCCTGCCTTTCTAGGCTCCTCGCACGCTTCCCCCGCACTGACATCCCGAGGACCACTCCCGCCTTCGAAACGCATTCTCTTTTAGAGCCGACTCCATTATTTTTATAAGTGTTTACTTAGATTAAACATATTTTTCTAGAGACTAAAAGAACTCTACAGGACACGATCTCCGCGGAATCGGTTTATGCTTGTTGTATGAATAATAATTATTAAATAGTTTTAAGTAATAAAAACAAATCTTACCGTGTAAGTCCTAATATATTGGGCACTTATAGTTAAGCTTAATTTATTATAAATGTATATTTGTGTGTGATTCCGTTTTATCTTATAAAGGTATCTATTTAGTAGTCTGCATTTAAGTTACCGTTCGTAATCAATGGCATCTCGTCGTACAAATATTCCTACGTTATTTACTTGTGTATTATTAAATAAGAAAAATCTAGTCACAAGACTTACAAATGTTAAAAATTTGGCTCGTAAACACCGAATTTTATAGAAAATTTATGAATAATTAAGGTATTTGTTGATATCTAAATAAGTGTGGTGTGAATGAAAGAAATGAAGATTTGCAAGTTTCGCTGATCGCACTCGGCTCCGCTCCATGCGGGCCCGCGTATATTACGCGGCGCGCGACAAGCCTGAGGAGGTGTCGACCCAGGATGTAGATGGAAGTTACCTTTTAGGTTTAAATTATTTTATAACTATTTCATACAATGTTAATGTGAATTGTTAAAATAAAAATATACATATAAAGATGAGAAAAAGTTCAGCATTCCTATTATAAGCTCTCAATTCCAACGTGTCTTAAAGTGTACCTTCTTAGATATGTAGCTTAAAAAGTTCCCTGGTGTAATTTTTACCAATTAAAATAAAAAAAGTAGTGGTACCTAAAACATATCAATGTACTTATTTAGAAAAATAATATTATGCGCGTAAACAATATTAATTTATTAGGACAATGCTAAAACATATAGACGAGCATAAAAAATGTAATTGGACCAAAATGCCATTAAATTTTATAGTTCTGCAAATATAATTTGTTCAAATGATAACTTAACTTAAAAAAAAACACGACAAAGTCGTATACAGTTAAAAAAAACCATATGTGCAAAAATTGCGTAATAAGTTATAGTTTTAAAGTTATTAGGATTAAAAGAATGCGTGATAATCTTATACTATATTATTTTGTACTTAAATATTTTGTAAAAAATGCTTGTGCTGAACTTTTTGCTCGAAAATCAATGCTCCTTTATGTGTATTAGTTAATTTTATAGATTTATATAAGAATAATTAACATTTTTTTCTTTTGTATAATATTGTGGCGCGTTTGCTATGTTCTCAAACATCAAACTGTACGAATCAGATGCATACCTACTTATACTTAAATTAGACAAACCCAATTTTAAATATATAAGAACATGATTTTTCCTAGCCTCGCTGAAAACTTGGTTGTAGGTACTTTAATACCATTACATAACATCTAGAAATAAGTGATGGGATACTTCATTAAATAACAGTACTGTAGGATAGGACAATATAAAATACAAACAATTTAAGACTTTTTATTATCTGCAATACATTCCAAAAGTCATTTATCATTTTCCTTCGTTTCAAGGAAACCTAGATACGATCTTTGATGTATAATTTCATTCAACAAAACATTCACGTACACGCATGAAAGTAGGTAAGCTCTGAATTAACAAACAAAATAAATATTAATTTCGTGATAGAAATAGATCATGTAGATTACAATTTCTTAAAGTACTGTAAGCCTTCAATAAATTTTCGATTTCAAATGCATTTCTTTTATCATTAGATTGACGTGCTTTTGTTATACTATGTTATACTTTTCTTTGTAAATATTTCGTCACAATTATACTAACGCATATGCGTTATTTAAAACTTGTTTTTTTTTACCCACCACATTTTGTACTCTAGTAATGAGGAAAAAGTCTCAAAAATATATGAAGCAAATGAATGAATTATCATTTAGATTCTAGACCAAGATAGACATTTACATAATATAAAATATAGTGATATAATACATGTATTTGTCTGAAACAAAACACGAAAATAAATTAATATTTAATTGGATATAATGATTTAATTTAAATTTTATTCAACTATAGTAAATGAAAATTAGAAAAATTGAATGGTAGTATTTACTTTTTAAACTGAATTATTACTACGTCTCAAGTAAGATATAAACTAGAAGTGATAATAAATTGGACTGTTTTAGAAAAACAATAAATTACAATATAAGGTACCACCGGCGGGTTTATGACAAATATTCCTAATTTGCCTATATTATGGATAAGATGAGATCTACTCGATCGAATCAGTTCAGTCTTAAACTGATACATAACATTTATTATACTGAATAAATGAATTTACTAAATATAATCAAATGTGAAATTGGAACCGCTTTATTATTTACTAATTATGTAATTTATTTATGTAGCTGTCTTTAAAGTATAAACAAGGTTAATGTTCTCAAGTAATAAGTAATATTATTCAGTTAGCAAATTATAAATAAAACATATGTTACAGTTTTTTAGATATCAAAAAGGATACGTTAAAATTTTTAATGAATTTATATTAAAGTAATCAAATTTATTTTAATATCTTTTTTTAAGTCTTATGCTGTTTATTTTCAATTAGGCATACTATGTTTTATATTTTTAATCTATAAGTTAGGATCTCTTGCTACACTGACTTACTCTGTGATGCTTATCAGTACTTGTCAAATGTCAAGTGAAAACGTAATTTTGTGTTATGACTTATGACTTAAATCTAGTCAGGAATCGAAGGTGAAAGTTTTAAAATCTATGATTTTGTGTAATTACATGGTGGTTTCATAAAATCTCGTTCTGTCATATTCTTCAACAGTTTCTATTTTAAATATGTCTGAAACTCCAGAAATTACTGAGATTTTAGATAAAAATCTTGAAGATTTAGAGATTCAAGAAGTCCTCAAAAATGGTACCGATTTACGTGAATACGCTTTACAAATAGATAAAAGTATAAAAGAAGCTGAGAAAAATTCTGTAGCAGATTATTTAAAAGAAAGTGAGAATATAGCATCACTTCATAATCAAATCGAAGATTGCGACTCTATTCTAGAAAGAATGGAAAGTATGTTATTAGTATTCCAGGTAAATTAACATACAAATGTGTATTCCTGAAATTAAATATTATGATATTAATATTCTCATTTAAACTTTTCTCCCATCTTAGAATGACTTAGGAAGTATAAGTAATGAAATAATAAGTTTACAAAAACGCTCTGTCAATATGTCAGTACAACTCTCCAATAGGCAGGCTCTCAAAGGTCCACTTTCATCATTCATTGAAGACATGGCTGTATCTGAGACACTTATTTTGTAAGTACATTAAAATTAAAATAGTCAATATCACAAACTAGGACTTATTTTTAATACCTTTTGTTTTATAATTTCAGCGGCATTAATAATGTCCCTGTTATTGATAAGGAATTTATGATTCAATTAGCAATTTTAAATCAAAAATTGACCTTTGTTAAAGAACAAGATTTCAAAGAAACAAAAGCCTGCCATGATGTAAAAGATGTTCTAGAAAAACTGAAAATAAAGGCAGTATCTAAGATCAGAATGTATATTATAGAACAAATATATAAATTCAGAAAACCAATGGCCAATTACCAAATTCCACAGAATGCCATGTTGAAATATAAATTCTTCTTTGAATTTATTTTAGCGAATGAACGAAATGTAGCTCAAGAAATTTGCAATGAATATATAGACACCCTAAGTAAAGTTTACTATTCATATTTTAAATCATATGCATCTCGGTTGGACAAATTGAAATATGAAGAAGTTCCTACTAGGGATGATTTGATGGGAATCGAAGATGGTTCTAAAGGAGGTTTCTTTCAAAAGTCAAATTTAAAAAATAAAAGTACAATATTTACTATTGGTAACAGAGGTGATGTTCTTGCACAACAGCTTGAAGCTCCAATAATTGTGCCTCATGTGCAACAAAAAACAAAGGTAAAATGAAAATATAAACTATTATTATGCAAAACATCAAACTTTCGTTTTACAATTTTTTACTGACTGCCCTATATGAAATTTTTCAGTACTCTTATGAAGCACTATTTAGAAGTCTACAATATGCTCTAGTGGACAACAGCTGTAGAGAATATTTATTTACTACAGAATTCTTTCATGTGAAAGGAAGCCATGCCCAAGAGTTATTTGACAGGATACTCGGAAAAACACTTTCTTTACTTGTAGTAAGTACAAGATACTTTATCTATCATATCATAAAAGTTGATGGTTGGTCTTTTAGTTTTACACTTATTTCTTAAGCTTACTTTATAAACTTGCAATGTACATTAAAGTGTAAAATAAATAAATTAAAATAAAGAAACTATATTTATGTGAACCTTAAAACAAATTCAATTTGGTATCCACCACAAAATAAAAATTTTCAATAAGTATACATAATTTAACCCTGAATGACAAGAAGCAATATCCCATATGTAAAATTTCCTTATTTTTTCAGAAAAATGTTGAAAATTATGTTCTAGAATGCTATGATTGCCTTGCTCTATTCTTATGCATACAACTCATAAATAGATACCGCTGGATGTGTCACAAAAGAGCTGTGGGTGCTTTGGACAGGTAAAAATTACACCTAAGACTTATGAAAACTAAGCTCATTACTTAATCCTACATTAATTGATAGACATGTTAAAACATATTTCAGAAATGATCAGTGGATGAAGGTGATCATGTTTGCAATTGTGATTGTAACAGCTTATTAATGTGCCACTGCTAGGCAAAGACCCTTTCTTTTAATAAGACAGATATAGACCATAATCCACCAAGTTACTAAAAATAAATATTCTAGATAAAAATTTCATGAATATGTTTTCAACATACCTTGTTTTTAAGTACTTGGTAGATTACTATAAAAGATTTTCATGAATAGTATTTGCTAAATATTGTAAATTGTATACTAGCAGCCCGCACATACTTTGTCCATGTACATTCCGAATAAGCCAAACCATTCTTGAACATTGTCATCAAAACAGATGTCACCTCCTTCATGGGCCATACAAAAATTAGATAATAAATTCTTTTATATTAACTTCTCGTTGATCTTATTCCAGTGGGAACTTTAATCCCATTGATCCATACAAACACAACAGATAAAATTATTTGACACAGTTGTTCTGAAGTTATATGTTGACATCCATAGATGTTGGTGTTGATGATTAGATATTTTTAAATAAAAAGGATAAACTTTCTGTTGATTCTATAGGCATATTATCTGAATATTTCTCTATAAATTTTAGTTACTGGGATTCATTGTTATCATCATTATGGCCGAGGCTGGAACTTGTTTTAAAATTGAACATACAAAGTGTAAGAGAATGCGACCCAGCCAAATTGTCAAATAAAGAAATGGGTCCTCATTATGTAAGTATCTACTCATATTGTCACTAATATTAATAACGAAAATTCATTTCCGATTAAAACAATCAAACTCATGATAATTTTCTGTTATTTTGGATTAGATTTTAAATTCGTTTGTAATGTTCATAATTCTAGTAGTAATATAAATAAATAAAAAATATATTCAAACAACAGAAAATTTAAAATTGAATTATTGTTGATGACTGGAAGCGAACCTACCTCAAAAGTCATTGCCGTTGAGTTTGTAGTGTTTATTTGTTTCTCATTACAGATAACAAGAAGATATGCAGAATTTTCAGCTGCAATGCTTAGTTTAAGTGAACAATTCCCTTCTGTAGAACTCAGTAATATACTTTTAGTGTTGCAAGATGAAGTACATTGTTTCTTATTAAAAATGGCTGCCGAATTTCCACAACGTATACAACAGCTAATATTCCTTATTAATAATTATGATATGGTTTTAAGTATATTAATGGAAAGGACAAGAGATAACACTAAAGAAGCAGAGAGTTTTAGAGAACAACTTCATGCTAGAAGCTCGGAGTATGTTGAAGAGATACTTAGTCCTCATTTTGGTGGTTTAATGCAGTTTGTTAAAGAAGGTGAACAATTACAAGAAGGCGGTAAGAAAAGTGAATTGGCAAATTTAGAGAAAAAATCTATGTCGCTTGTGGCATCATTCACTTCAAGTTGGAAGCAAAGCCTCGAAGAGATACATAGAGAAGTTCTTGTCTCATTCCCCAACCTTGTTACTGGATCAGGTTTGTTGCAGATGGCCCTTACAAATTTTGTACAGTATTATCATAAGTTTGTTAAATTGCTAACACCCAACGCCCGTACTCAGCTTGTTAATATACATGTGATTATGGTAGAAATTAAGAAATATAAAACTAATTATTAGTATTAATAAATATTATTTGTGTTATATATATTCTAGTTTAACACAAGAAATCGATAATAGAAATTATTTTTAAAAATTATTTGAAAAACAAAAACTAGTTTCAACTAGCCAGTGAGTTTTTGTCATTGTCACTCGAATCAATATGTGCATTAAATATCTTTTAAACAGATCTGCATCAACTAAGCTTGACTAATTTTTAATGTTTAAACTTGCATTACTGTCACGAAAATGATAATTAATATTTAAAAAATTAATCATTTAATAAAATATATTTTGCCGAAATGTTTTTTTGAAGACATTTGGATTTGACCCAGGGTCTTCTAGTTTTCATATTCGAATAATGTAGCAGGTTTTTATTGCCTAACAACACTGGTAAAACTTTTTCTATTAATAAATCTTGGCTAGATCGATTTATCGCGTCTGAAACCCCTTGCAGACTAAATTTCATGAAATCTATGTGGACGTTTTTAACAAGAATTGCTCGTTTAAATGTAACAATCATCAGTTATAATAAACTGCTTTTTTATATGTTATAAGTATAAAAGTCAGAATCATTGATCTTAGCAGTCGAATGCTTGAAAGTCGTTGAATAGAAACAGCATAAGCGGGAACTCAAATTTGAATCAGCCCATATTGTACCTGATGCTAACAACATTTGAGGATGAAATCGCCATATTCAAATAAATGACTTTTCTATTGAATTCATGATTCTATTTATATAAAATATCTACGAAATATGCACATTAATATTGTCTTATTTAATATTTTGGTGCTAGTGAGCCCTTGAAGCTATCCAAATATTTATTTGATTTTGGTTATTCTTATTTTCAAAATTCTTTCATATTTCAATATATGTGTAAAGAAATGATAAATATATTATAAAATTGATCTCTACATTTTATGGATGCTGTCTCGAAAGAAATTTAATATATTTCTTATTACATATTAAATAATATTATCAATTTCAAGCCTTGTTATTTTAAAATAATCCCATAACTGTCACCTGATATCGTCTAAGGAAAGCATAATTCAGCATTTTAATCATTTATACTAACCATTACGTCACCTATATGAACGCGCATTTGAACTTTAAATGTAGGGTTTTTTATTGAGGTGAAAGTTATGCATAGATATAATACAAAATACCTAAGCAATAAAACTAATTATCAACGATACGTGTAGTTATCATAAGAATTATATCGAGCAAATGAGTGTCCAAAAAAAAAAAAAGGGAATATGAGAGATCCTATAGTTATATCTAATCAATTAAAATAAAAAGAGACAGATAGGGAGCCACATTTGCTTTCTTTTTATTCTATGTGCCAATTTATGCTGGCTCTTCTAGTCTAGTATAGAAGCTCTATGACCTTCACCAATTGTTGTATGTCAGGGTTGCTATACTAAATAAAAAAGAAATGATTGAAATTCATTTTTTTTATTAAAAAACTTCTAAAATGAAGTTACACAAATCACAGAGTTTTGGAAAGATTTAGTAACCTAACCATTATAGTTATATACTTAAAACGCAAATTTAAACAGTCATTAAAATAAAACCTAATAATTTACAATTTCTTAATATTAAATCAACTTAAAATTTAAATATTTTAGGTAGGTTTTTTTACAACGGCGTTCTCGATAGGACTTTCTTCCAAACGTGGAATGGCTTTTCACGAATAAAATCACGCATAAGTTCTTCAAAATCTGTAGATACACGTTTTGGCGTCCACGATAGTAAAGATTGTGTGACACGATTTTGATTGTGTTTATTCATGTATATTAAGCTTGTGAAAATCGATTCCTTCATTGAATCTGGAGCTGGAAAAAATATTAAAATTAATATAAAAACTCCTTAATATATATTATCCTTAAGAAGATATGGCAGTTCAGTGGTTGCAGTGAGCCAAGGGCAGGCCTGTAAGTGTGAGTGTCCAAAAATAGTAAGAGGAGAACACATACTTATCCTTGTCTAATCAAAAGAAACAAAAAGAGA
>JAOPTZ010000003.1:1292408-1303467 GCA_027564475.1 Doxocopa laurentia | reverse complement strand
CTCGCACAACCACTCTGTGGAACCAGCTTTCGCCGGCGATTTTTCCGAACCGGTATGACTTAAGGACCTTCAAGGCAGGAGCGTACAAATTCCTTAAAAGGCCGGCAACGCACCTGTACGCCCTGCGCTGTTGCAGTTGTTCATAGGCGGCGGTGATCCTACCCTTCAGGTGATCCTCCTGCTCGTTTTATCATATTATCGCCCGCTATTATCATAAAAAAAGGATCACCGCCGCCCATGAACATCCGCAACACCAGAGGGCGTGCAGGTTCGTTGCCGGCCTTTTTTTTTTAGGAGAACTGGGCCTCCGGACCTCTCACCATTCAAAACGGGACAGCTAAGCTTCACGGTGACTTTTTAAGTGAGAATGTGGTACTACTCCGGCCATTCCGGCCCATCCGGCTGCGACCTTAAGGTACGCAGCGTGGCACTACCACTAGGAATATATAAATATTTGTACACCATACAAAATTAAATTAGTATTAAAAATTAGAAAAGTTATAACGGAAATGGCAGCATAAAAGGTGAACTTATCACTAACGCAGCGATCTCTGCCAGACAACCTTTGGAGTTTTAATAGAAGACATGATAACGTGAAACAAGCGGTTAAGGAGGTATACAAAATCGTATAAATTAAAATTACATGAATTACATAGTATAATAAAATTATATAAGCAAAAAAAGTACATAAATACATACATATATAATATAGATATACACTATAATGTGTACAAATATATATATATATATATATACGAGTTGTATTAAATGTATTGCGAATTTTGAATTTTCGCAGGTTACATATAAGGCGTATAATATCAAAGGCGGCTATCTAGCATTCACAGTTTTTTTGGCAAAGTAAAAAAAACCGTTTCATTTTTAAATTCTGGCTACGAAGGCAGATTTTTAAGCGGTATTGTGATCTGTGAGTATTCATAATTCGTAATTCGTCGTTCGCAATTCGTCATTCATCATTCATTATTTTATGTATTTATTATTCATTATTTAGTATTATTTTACTATTTGGTATTATTTATTTACTATTTAAATATATAGCTGCCTTTGATCCTATACGACTCATATATTCGGGGTGCAAAGTCAGTCACCTTCCCGTGGGGCACCTCTGGCAACGGCGTCGGCGATTGTATAGAGGAACAGTCGTCGACGACAGCTAACGACAGGCACGGTGGCGCGGTGGTGAGGAAGTCAAAAAATCACACGGTCGGCCGTAGAGGAGTTGGGTTTTAGTGGGTACACTACCACTCCCTAGTAGTGGTGTGCGTAAATGCATTTCACAACGTAAAAAAAAAAGGTTACATATATTCGAATTTCGATTTTTTTGTGACGTTATATTGGTACTCATGTCTCTCATTTACGCCGACAACTTCGACAATTTTGAATGTTCAGTTAATTGTTGACAGCTACGTTGCTTGCACGATTTGGCTTTTCTTCGATTTGGCTGTTCTTCGATTTTTGACCGACTTCAAATAAAAAGGAGCTACTAAATTCAACCGTATTTTTTTTAATGCTTGTTACCTCAGAACTTTCGATTTTGATGTGTTTTTTAATTAAAAGGTAGTACTTCCCATTTGGTTCAATTCTGACAACGGTTTCCAAGAAAAAATATGAAAAACTTTCCGATTCCAATTCTTTCCAACAAGACTCGAATTTCCAATACAATTCAATGAAACAAATGGACGAATGAATTTATTAGAGCATATAACAGTTATCTTTGTTTTGAAGTCGGTCTTTTTTTTTAAAGAAATTATTTGGTCTATTATTTACATATATTTGTTATTCAATCAAAGCATCGATTATAAATATTATGGACGATCATTCTAAAACCGATCATGCCAAATATAACAAGTGTAATGTGACAGCTTGACAGTTGACACAATATTCGTTAATCTGTGATGACGATCGAAATAAGTCTTAATTCGTAACTTCATGACCCAAGATAAAATATCATTTGTTTATACACTTAATTAACCCTTTGTAAAATAAAGTTTTTGATGAAAAGAAAATATGATTCAGTGTTTATTGTAAAACTAATGAAGTGAAGTTTAAATCAAACAAACATTGTATTATTTTCTTTGTCAGAACATTGTAATGAAATAAAAAAAAAACCTGTAACGTGCTTAGGACCGTCTACATGCTATTTCAAAATACATTATCAAGATCATTACTAGTAGGAATTAATCATTGCAAACATTTCATAATGGCTAAAAGTACTTTTGAATATGTTAAAAATTTTGAACTGGACGATAGCTTAATACCAAACACCTGGATTGTTGTAAGATTAGATGGAAAATGTTTTCACAAATTTTCCGATGATCACAATTTTAAAAAACCTAATGATATAAGAGCTTTAAAATTAATGAATTATGCTGCCTATACAGTGTTAAGTGAATTTAATGATGTATTGATGGCATTTGGTCAAAGTGATGAATATTCCTTTATTTTTAAAAAAACATCTAATCTGTATAGTAGACGAGCGGCAAAATTATTAACAACAATTAATAGTAAATTTACTGCATCTTATGTATTTTTTTGGAACAAATTTTTTGATCAAGAAACTTTAAAATACCCTCCAACATTTGATGGCCGTATTGTGTTATATCCATCTGATGAAAACTTAATAGATTATATGAAATGGAGACAAGCAGATGTTCATATAAATAATCTCTACAATACCACTTTCTGGATGCTTATTCTAAAGGGGGGTTTAAGTCCTGTGCAGGTATGAACCAAATGCTTTTAACACTATTAAATTTATGACATACTTATTTAATGTAGTTAATTTGTTATTGACTCTGTAATATATGTGTACAAAAGTGTCTTTTTAATTATTTTATCATATAACTTAACAAAATGAAAGATTTTCAGTGATAACATATCTAATATTCATTTTAGGCTGAAAAGCGTTTATGTGGAACTGTTTCTGCTGATAAAAATGAAATATTATATAAGGAGTTTAATATGAATTATAATAGTGAGCCTACTATATTTAAGAGAGGGACTTTGCTCTTAAGAAAATCTCTATTTATTGATTCAAGTAAGAAAAATATATCAGTAATTGTGGATGTACATGATGACATGTTAAAAGATAATTTTTGGAAGGAAAATAGCAACTTACTTTTGTCAAAATGCAAAAAACCAATTATCCATGAAGGTCCAGAAACAGACTTAATACATGAACAAGCAACAAGAAAAAATAATATAAATTCATTAGAATGTAATGTAAATATTTGATGTAAAAAATAAAATAATAATGTATTTTTGTCTTTTATTTCATCAAGAATCTATAATAATTTACACAATCTACAATAAGATTTACACCCTATTGTATAAATAGATTTCTACTGAAAATTTAACAATTTTACTAACATTGAAATAGAACAAGGATTTTTCCATGAAATAGTTGTTTTTATAATATATTTATATATGCATATTTACATGAATACACTTCTTTGTCATTTATATAATGAAATTGAAATAGTAATTTATATATGACAGAAAGAACTATATAATATTCTACATTAAATATTTACCAATCACCTCACAAGAAATGGCTATCATTTTATATCATTAATTTGTGCTCAATAAAAACTGGGCTTCTAATTTAGTAAAAATTCATGTATTATGGCTTTCACTCTATGTAAAACAATTGAGGCATGGTATAAGTTTTTTTACAGCAATTTTAATTTTATGTTTAAGACAAAAACACTCGGAATGTCTATATTTGTGTTATAATATATAATTTGAATCAAACATACTTTTTAAATCTATTTATTTTAAAGCATTATATGTACTAATACAATATATTAATTGTTACGGTGTAGGTATTGTTAATTTTTTAACATTTAGGCAAAAATTAAATAAGAGGTAATATTAAAATATAACAATTTAAATTTTATAAATAATTTCTAAGGAAGAATACACTTTTGCATGTGATAAAAATTGGAACAAGCTTTTAATTTTGTTGTCATTTACAAACAATAATATTATGTACACTGTGAAGTTATGTGTGGGTTTAGAGTATGCTGGTTTTTAGAATATGGGAATGTAGTTGTCAATCTTAGCTCGGTGTTTCTGGGCAACACACTCACTGATCCAAACAATGTTCCGGCATTCCTGCTCCTTTAGCTTGAGGTAAGAGTAAAACACACCAAAGTGGAATTGCTGTAAGAATGCATATACATTGAGGGTCACCTGAAAATAATAATTGATTATCAATAATCTTCCTCAATATTTATTAATGGTCAACATTTTTCAGTAATAAAAAATTTATTGAATTGAAAACAATTTGTTAAATTGTTTGGTAATTTACCTCATGTTCAAAGAATTTGTCTTCCAGGGTTTTGTCACCCACACTGCTTCCAGCTCCTTCAAAAAGTGCAGAATATTCAGCATAATATTCTGCAACTGCTTTCACTTGTTCATAATCATCTGCACGGGCTAAAGCAGCCAGTCCATCAGGGTTCAGTTTACCACAACGGGGGTAAAGTTTAGCACGGTCGTCTTTAGACAACTCAGTTCCAAATGAGTTGATAGTAATGATAATGGCACGACGATCAGCTTCAAACTAAAATCAATATAATTAATAAGAAAATATAAGAAGTTAAAATTACAGTTTATGATGACTGAAATATCACTTACAGCCAAAATTTCACACATCACATCAGCTGTTGTTCCTCCGATCTCATTGCAGAAGTCGTAAAAAGCCTCCAAGTAGGCTTTGTACAAAGTGTTACGAATTATTTCAATGTTCATTTCATCCAAATCTTGCTCACTGATGCAATCAACAAAGAATGGTGCCAGTGGAGTGTCAACCAACACGGCATTGTACAGCTCAGCAGGGGTTGCAGCAACATGAATGGCCTCCATTTGCTCAAAAGACCCAAGAGGGTGGCACTTAGGAATCAATTCGGATATGGGTCTCTGGTGAAGAGTTCCAGTAATCAACAGAATGATGTTATCAATCATATAACTGTATGTGATAAAATCTAAGAAAGTCGACATTGGCTCAACAGAGTGATTCCTGATGTGTTGAAACTCAATGACAAGCTTTTCACGCAGCTTATCGTCAATGGTTGATACCGAAAGTGGACTGGGCTCGTTGGCAAGGAATGTGCCATAATCTGTTCCTTGCAAGTGCAGTTTTAAATCTGAAATTAAAATTAAATCTTTTGACTCTAGTGCTCACACCCATTATCGATCTCATAACAACTATACATATAATACATTATGAGTTAGAAATAAACATATTTAAAACTATTATAAATGTTATAAAATGGATTACCTTCCAATGTTTCGCATTGTACCAAGTTCAAGTAGTCGGACTGCTTGAGAATACCACACTTAAAACCGCGGGTCAATCCCTCTAAATACCCAGCATCGATGTTGAAAAAGCAACCCTTCATTTTTTATTTTGTATCTCCTCGGATTTTAAAGAAAATCTAATTGTTCCACTACAATCAAAAGATTGGGAGGAGGAAGATGGAATTCAATAGATCATTGATCATATGATAAGTCCATAGACAAAGATGTCATTTTGAGTGCGTATGTTGCCTAAATGTAAAAAGATTAAAGAAAAAAAAAATTAAGTTTATAACACTATGAATGGATATATTTTCATTGTTTTTTTTTTTTAAGTTTTCATTCCATCCACGGCTGCAGCTGCATGCTGTGTATTGCAAGCAATAATCCTCAAGCAGATGAACTAACTCTGAACTATTTTTAGACTATCAGTTATTTTCTAATTTATAATAGGTTATAGGTGTCGTAAATTTTTAATTAAATATTATTATATATTGATCCTTAGTGAAATAACTTTTCATACTTAAAGCAGATGACACATCATGAACATGAAACTCCGGATGATAATCAAGTCTAGAATAAAAAAATATGAAAATTGTAGAATATTTGATGAATAGCTTATAAACAAATATAAATGACTAGAAATTAATACAAGCATCTCTATTATTTATATGGTAACTCTAATTGTCAATCTGATTTATTTGTTTTGTTGAATTTGAAGTTAGAACGAATCAGAAAGCAAATTTAAATTAAATATATTCCTTATTAAAATAAAATGTTATCAAGTTTAAAAAATACGTTAAAACAAACATGTACCAGAGGTATGTTTCTGATTACTATAACTAAAAATTGAATTTTTTTCAACATGTTGTACAATACAATATTGATATTATAATTTTTGAATTATGATTGATTTTTAGTTTCGTCTGCTAAATACATGCTACTATGCAAGTATTCTCAAGCCTCCAACACTGAATCGGAAGAAATAAAGAAAGGCGAATCTAAAAGATTAGCTGAATTTAGAAAAAAATTAAGAGAAACGACGCCTATAACAGACTTGGGAGAACAAGCAGAAATGAAGCCTCCGAAAGAAAATCCATTAGCGGCTTGGCCTAATGATACTAATCCTCACACTGGGGAAGTTGGGGGTCCTCGTGGCCCTGAGCCAACAAGATATGGAGACTGGGAGAGGAAAGGAAGAGTATCAGACTTTTAAAATGTCCTCTAGAATCACATTTAGTTTCAAATAAATCAATATTGATACTTGATAGAAATTATTAAAGCTAAATTAAGCAATGTTTAGTACCCTAAAAATTAACTTTCGTTTTTCTTGGCTCAATTTTGATTGAACACAATTTGATGCTTTCAAGTATGTTTTGTTATATGTTCTATACTTAGGCTATTATTTATTTTAGAATAAATAAATATTTATATAGGTAGTTGAGGTAATAAAAAAAAAGGATTGAGAAAATATTTTATTTCTATAACATTTTACTACGGGAAAAAAGATTCCAAGTGTTATTTCTTGGATTTATTTTTTAAGTAACCTATAAATGGGTTACATCTTATGTTGACTGCATTTTTGGAAGACAACTGTGGTATATTGAGTTACACTTACATGACTGGGTGTAACTAAATCTGAATTCACAAGATTAAGAAGTAAGTGCTGATTTACCAACAGTTTTAGGCATCTTTTTATTTGTAGAATCTTCCAACTCCTTTGCCTTGTAGTAATGTGGTGCAACTTCTAAAAGCCATTTACTTTCAATTTCTGTAACTTGTCGCATAAATTCCTTTGAGGTAAACACAAGTTCAAAATATATTACCCATCTTGGTAATTCTTCAAATAATGCACTATTTGGATGAATCATAACAGTCTGTAACCAGAAACAAAAAATATTATTATGATTTATAGCATGAACTTTCATACACAAAATTTTGAGAAAAATTGATATATTGCTGAGGGTTGTATTTAAAGACTATAGAGATAATATGATTATTTCAAAGAAATTTGTTTTTTTTTTAACAAGAATAATTTTCTCGTGTTCATTTCAAATAACTTTATTTATATATATTTATTTCCCTTCTAGATTCTAGAAATTAAAAATCTTACATGAATATTTATGAGTTTTTGCAGCTAACTGATAGTATAGAAGAATCCATAACATTACCTGATTATGCTTTACAGTTTTATAGTGACCACCTTTTGAGAATTTTGCAATATGATAAAAATAGCCAGCGGTAATAGCTTTTCGTATATTAGCATCATCTGCTAAACTTGATACCAATTCTATTTCCACTCTTTCCATGAGTCCAACTAACTGTTCACGAACATCTCGAGCCCTTTTCATAGATCTGTATTGAATGAAATTTTCATAACACCATTGTACTGAATAGTCGGAATCAACCCATTGGTTATATACATTCATCAGAGTTAAGTGATCTCCATTGCGATGAAAAAAGTTTTTTCGTGCAGTATCTGCATGAATTATTTTGTCTTTTGGCCTATAGAATACTGAACTGTTGACAGACAACATGGCAGCTATTGTCACTACTTCTTCAGAGCATTTATATCTGAAAATCAATAAATAAAATAATTTATTTTAATGAACCAGTAGAGAAGTGTGATGGTATATATGTTAAAGTTTATTCATACTCACTTTTCACTAGCTAATAACATTTTAGCAAGCATAGGATCAGTAGGGAATTCAGCCATTCGTCTTCCAGCCTTGGTTAATTCACCATGATGGTTTAGTGCACCGAGAGCATATAATTGTTCCAATGCTAAAACCAATGTCTCATGTGGAGGAGGATCAAGAAAATCAAAATGTATAAGGTCATTTATTCCCAAAGCTTTTAATGTTAACACTGCATTCCCTAAATTTATTCTTTGAATTTCAGGTACAGTGTTGTCTTCAAGTTCATATTTATATGCCCATGCTGTGTAAAGTCTAAAACATTTGCCAGGAGCAACTCTTCCTGCCCTGCCGGCTCTTTGATTAGCTGATGCTTTGGAAATCGGTACCACCATTAGACTTTCCATACCTGTTTTAGAATTGAAATTATTTTGCTTAGCGAAGCCAGGATCTATGACATAAATAATATTATCAATTGTAACTGAAGTTTCAGCAATATTTGTGGCCAGTACAATTTTGCGAGCTCCTTCTGGAGTAGGTTCAAAAATTTTAGCTTGCATGTCACTTGGTAAATTAGCATAAACTGGTAAAATAACAAGTTCTTTTAATTTCTTCCCTATTCTTTTTGTTCTTTCTTGTAACATTTCCACACATGTTTCAATTTCTTCTTGTCCAGTTAGGAATACTAATACATCTCCAAGTGGTTGAGTCGCGTGTATCTGTAACACTGTCACCACACAAGCATCTATGTAATCTGCTTCTGGTGCTTTAGTATAATATATGTCAACAGGAAACCTTCTGCCAGGAATTCTAAAAATAGGTGCATCATCAAAGAATGTAGAAAACTTTTCAGCATCTAATGTAGCACTTGATATAAGTAATTTTAAATCTGGTCTAAATCTTGTAATGTCTTTAACAAGACCAAACAATATATCAGTGTGTAGTGTTCTCTCATGGGCTTCATCAATAATCATTACACTATATGATGCAAGGTCAGGTTCTGATAAAAATTCCCGATGAAGTGTTCCATCTGTCATATACTTGATAACTGTTCTATCGGAAGTGCAATCTTCAAAACGGATACTGTAGCCAACCTCATTTCCTAATTTTACATTCATTTCTTGTGCAACTCTAGCTGCTACAGACATAGCAGCAACTCTTCTAGGTTGAGTGCACCCAATTTTTTTACCATCTTTGGTAAACCCCGCTTCATTAAGATACTGAGGGATCTGAGTTGTTTTGCCTGAACCAGTTTCACCTTCTACTATTAAAATCTGATAATTTTTTATCGCCTCAATTAAGGCCTCTCTAAAAGGGAAAACAGGTAAAGACTTCTTTGTTTCTTCTATTGTCATCCGTGCCTTTTGGTACTCCGATATATTTTCTTCTTCTTTCTTTTCCTTACTTCCTTCCAACTTAAGGGCTTGGATAAAGTCAATTTGTTCATCCAACAGCAGTTCATATTCATCTCGAGCTTTAGCATCTTTTGCTCCAAATTTAAAAAAGGCAGACTTAATTTGTTCTTGTTCCCACTTTCTTTGTTCAGAATGTGGTAACTTTTCATTTTCATCAACTTCTATATATTCACCTAAAATTATGATAAAAGCTGTTATTAATTATAATAACCTTTTTGACAATTAAATAAGGAAGAGGAGAGGAAGAACAAAGTATAATTTCTTTGATTTCTGAAAAAATATACATCAAGCCTATATCAGATAGATAGAAAATATTATATTTATATAGAATATTTTATGAAGCCATTAATACAGTTACCTTTTTCCCCTTTACCAAGATCTTGTGGCATGTGATACCGCTGTACATTTTCTAATTCTCGTGCTTTTTCATGTTCTTTAGCCAACTGCAGTATTGTCTTTTTGTGTTCTCTATCTCTTTTTTCTTTATCTGTTAATCTGAGAAACAATAGCTTAATGATTATAAAATAATAACAATTATACATAGCTTTGTAATATAAAGAGAAATTAGCTAAAATTGAAAAAACATACTATGAATATAAATGTAAACACAGGAAAATATTTTAATACAGCCTAAAATATTTAATAAGAAAATCAACAACAATTTTAAAGTATAAAAATGGTTATGATAAATAGTTCTTATTTATTCACTAAGTACAATTATCATATTATATACATTTTATTATTTAACTTACATGCTTTCATCAAATAAATATTCATCATCGGCAATGTCATCTTCAAGTTCAATAACTTTATCATCTTTTCGTTTTTGTAAATATTTACGTCTGGATTGTACTCTTAGCTTAGGTAAAATTTTATCGCGGTCTTCAGCTTCGAGCTTTAAGCGTTTCGCCGCTTCCTCATATGATCTTTTACTCGATCCTTCAACAACTTTTTTCACCTTTTCTTCATCGCGCTTTCGAAGCCTCTTTGCAAATTCATCTCTCTCTTTCAAATCTTTTATTCGATTTTCTTCAGCACTGTCGGGGTCTGATGATGAATAATGTCGCTTGCCTCGTTTATCCATTTTCAAAACTAAAAACCTCTTATACCTTAGTTAAATTTGTCGCGTGAATATACATTAAGTACGGTTTTCTAAGCGAGGTCGGCGACTCCTTTTAAGTTAGAATAATTAACAATTCTTACATACATTATCTTTTTATTTTATTGTTATTCAATTCAATTCTTGGCTTTTTGTAATTCTGATCAAAACAAAAATGTGAAAACATTAAATATTAGAATTACTTTGACAATGACAGATGACAGTTAATTTCACGTTGAATATTGCTTATTATAATGGAGGGCTAAATTCAGAATAACTAAATGGTGAAAAATTCTTAAAGTTCAAAGATTAGTTAGTTAAAAATACCAACTTAAAAAAAGAAGGAGGTACTCAATTCGACTGTATTTCTTTTTTTTGATTTTTTTTGTTACCTCAGAACCTCGACTGGGTGGACCGATTTCGATGATTTTTTTTTATTTGAAAGGTATTGCTTCCCATTTTAATTTAGTTCAATTCTAACAACGTGATCCAAGAGAAAACGAGAGACGCTGAGGCGCAGCGGTAGCGAGTTTGCCTTAAGACGCCACAGGTCGCGGGTTCGATTCCCGCACGGAACATATGTTTGTAAT
>JAOPTZ010000003.1:1266399-1283820 GCA_027564475.1 Doxocopa laurentia | reverse complement strand
TACACCCATAAAGCGAAATACAAACATAACAACATTCGTGCTGTGAATAAAAAGACAAAATAAACTTCTGCTGGAAAATTCATGAACAATTGTAGAGAAAGTATACATAATAAAAGTAATTAAAGTCAGTTTTATAAATAATTGGCTATTCGATATAAATATAATAAAATTGGATTAATAACTGCTTTATAGGTATATATTGCGTAAATATGAAAAAAATTACATATTTCATTACTAGAACATAAAATATTATTTTTTTACCTCTTATATTTGCGAACGAGGTACCTACATACGTGTTTTTTATAAAATTTAATATATAGTATAGTAACAGCCGGGGTGTTTGTGAAAAGAGATTCAGATTTTTGAACTTATGAATCTTATGCTCTAGCTTAGCGTTCAGTGAATCGTGGTGTCACAAAATGACACGTGACTGATGGTTTTCGGCATAAATTTAAACAATGTTAATTAAAATATTATTTTTCTATGTTAAATTTTGTATTTTTTTCGGTAAAC
Organism: Doxocopa laurentia; assembly: GCA_027564475.1. Taxonomy (NCBI): domain Eukaryota; kingdom Metazoa; phylum Arthropoda; class Insecta; order Lepidoptera; family Nymphalidae; genus Doxocopa; species Doxocopa laurentia. The sequence goes on along the minus strand of JAOPTZ010000003.1, from coordinate 1,283,307 downwards.
ATATTATGGTGGTAGGTCCTTATGGTACAATGATTCGAATGATGAAAAACACTTTGCATAAATTTCCCAAGCCAATATTTTTTTGTAACAAATTTGTACATATCTCAGTAGTATCATTAAACATTTACTACCACCGATAACAGTAAAAATTAAATACATCAATAATTGTAAACATTGTACACTTTCATTTAAATTTGGCAGTTATTATATATCCTAAATTAAGAATAACATCTTATACTAACATAAACTTATCAGTAATAACTTTGGAACAACAATACACGGTTATACAATACAAATATCCAAGTGTAATAATTCCAAGAAAGGTCATTTATAAACAAGATCTTTCTTAATAAACTATAACGATAATAAATGTATTATATTTAATAGAGAAGAATGCGTTTCTCCACCTGCTTGCGACAAATAGGGCACACGGTTATTCGGTCGCCGCACATCTGACACATCCCGTGTCCGCACAGGAAGATCATGTTCTTCAATCGGTCCAGGCAGATCGGGCACATCGTCTGAAAAAAACATTAATTCTTTACTCTACAGACTCTTGTCGTGAATTTGAAATATTAGTATATTTATATGGTTATCCAGGCCCTAATAGCGGCGCAGGGAGCGGGGGGCACCGCATTGAGTTATTAGAGTAGGTGATCCATAGGCAGGCCTGTGAGTGCGAGTGTCCAACGAATAATAAAAGAGGGAAGATGATAGACCTATACTTATCCTTGTCTAATCAAAAAGAACAAAACGAGACAGCCTCATTTGCTTTCTCTTTTTTTCGATAGACACATTTAAGACTGGTTTAAAGTAGGGAACTTTAGTATATTAACTCTATGAGGGAGCGCGTCGGTATTACCTGTTCCTTGATGTCCTGCAGTTGCTGCTGTAGTTTCTGTACGTCGGCGGCGGCCGGTGCGGGCGGCCCGGTGGCGGGAGGCGCGGGGGCGGAGCGCGAGCCGTTGTTCATGAGATGGGGAGCGGCAGGCGCGGGCGCGGGTTGTCCCTTGTTGACCTGGATCAGCGCCAGGTTGCTGCTGCCCTCACCACCTCCAGCTACTGGAATTATATTTATTAAACTAAGATAATAGTACAAGCATGTTCTATTCCGTCCAACTGTCTTCCGTATGTATGTATGTCTTCCGTAGCGCTCCCTACCTCCCGATAACGTCCTAAACCAAGGTCCGACCCCGCAGGAGAAGCCCTTGGGACGAACTCAACTTGGGCCCCATACGACCTGTTAATCTTTTGTCGAGTCTCACTGCTCGGTCCCCCTCAGGTGACGCCGTCAAGGCTACGATGGTCAATACCAATACAAATTAGAGGAAAAAAGGACGGATTTGACGGATTAACATACTTTCCAATAAGGGTCTACCAATGGTCACACTGACTGTGTATCCAGAATCAAGACACTGATAAGGCAAATGTTTTACCATCATGTTTCGGTTGAACGTTGTGCGTCGAGTGCGCGTTGAGGGGCGCGTGAGGCGTGAGAGGCGTAAGGGGCGCGGGTGGCGCGAGTGGCACGGGGGGCGCCGGGGGCGGCTGCAATGGTGTCCGGCACTCGACGCACTTGCGCATGAGCGGCGCGCACGCGGCGCACGCGCACACGTCGCCGCACGGCCGGAACACCACCGTCGCCGGCGCCTCCGAGCACACCACGCACTCGCCCACGCGTTGCCGGGACGACACACACGCGCGGCACACGAGACACTTCTTTACCTACAAATTCAAATTGATGATATTAGATAACCGCTCTAGAACACGCATTTTAGGATATACTTGTATTTTTTTTGTTGTAAAATAGCTAAGCTATAGCTTTACAAAACAAAATGTAATAAACTTGAAAATCAATTTCTAACATTATTAAGTTTTTAAGACATATCAAGTAACCTACGAAAAAATTTCGTAATTTTACAATTTTTATGTATAAATCCTAAAAAATAAAGTTTTGTATTTCTACCACGTTTTATTTGAAATACGATAAAATGTTTAGCCTAATAGTTTCCAATACATTTTTTGTAAAACTGCTATAGAATTGAATTGAAACAGTGTAGTATATTGCAATATATCAGATTAGTGAAACTATTATTCTTTAAGAATAATACAAAGTTATATTCGATAATAACAGTATTTTGATGTCTCCTCTGATATGGTCAAGGTTAAGGATCATAGTTCATTACGCTACTCCACTGCGGGTTGGCAATAATTGATGGTTCCTTTACTTTATCATATGCACGTTACTTTAATTAAATTTAAAGAAAATTATCCTCATTACCAAAAAGTCCTATAAAAACGTAAATAAGTAAATGATTGCTAAAGTAACATCAATACTTACTCTTGCGGCGCAAACGTTACAACAACATATGTGCCCACACGGGCGGAACAACGTGTCTCTCTTAGCATCGGAGCACACGAGGCACTCGTCGGCAGTTGGATCGCTGGGTGGCGATTCCACTGCGGGGGCCTCTACGGCGGGTGTTGATCCGCTGCCACCGGCGAAGGGCGCGGCCTCACTCTCCGGCGTTCCATCGATAGACATACCCGTGCCCTCTTTACGGCATGTCGTTAACGTTTTACGGAGATTCGGATCCGGACATAGATCTAAAGGCGTCTGACCTGAAAATTATAATTTTTATTTAATTAAATCGACTGTATTTTATATCTTTTGATATATCGTTCAACCAATCAAATTTTTTTTTTATTTTTAAGAAATGCGACAAATTATTATTATATTGGTTTTAGAATACCTTTTTTATTCTTAACGGTTAGATCAGCGCCATGCGCTGCGAGGAAGCACGCGATAGACGCAGAGGATTTCTTGTCATGAGCGTGCGCGATGCCACTGAGTAGTGAAGCGTCACGCGCATCCTGCAGGCGCCGCAGTTGTTGTAGAGTGTGATGTCTAAGCGCTTCGTGAAGTGGGGTGTCACCATCCTGAGGATATTGTTAAAGCCATAAGATACGTAAATATTTACGAAATTACACGGCCGAAATCACAGTACTAGCCCTCCAGCCGGGTAACGTACACATTGTGAAAAGAAAATCGTCGTTCTAGTACTCTTTTTTATAAAATAAAAAAAACCATTATTAGCAATTTTTTTTTTACTTGTATCTTATTCATATCTGTACTAATATTATAACGGCTAAATTATAGTTAAAAATATTAAAATATCAAGAAAAAAAATGTTTTTAGAAACCTTGTCACAAATGTTGAGATTGGCTCCGTGTGCGATGAGTAGTCTAACAATCTGCGTGTGTTGTCTCTCGACGGCGAGGTGAAGGGCTGTTTGCAAGTTAGCGTTCTGTAGATCTGGCCTAGCGCCTCCACGAACCAGCAACTCTGCAACCTCCGCGTGGTTGTTGAACGCAGCCAGGTGGAGTGCAGTGTAGCCGTCGTCTTTCGCGTCGTCAACTATCCAAGGACGAGGCAGCTTACCTAGCATTATCTTCATGGCACTGTAATTAATATAGTTAGCTTTTAACAAACGACAATTATTTTAAAGTACGCACTTAATGCTACTTTTTTGCTATATCGCAGGAACAGAAAATTCAATCAAAATTAATTTAAGTTCATTGCAATGGACGTAAGAATGAAATCCAAAATAATTGGTGTTTCGTACAAAGCGCATTTCAAGGGAGTCTTAAGATTAGTTAAAAATATTTTTCTTTATGATATTGGTGGGATATTGGTACTCAACTATGTTGAGGCCAGAAGTGTTAGCAGCAATAAATATAGAGGACAGTTTATGTATATATGGATAAGTATCAAATGGGCAACATTTTGTGTACCTTTATATTTTAATACATATATTATTTGTTCAACTAAATACGATACTATATGTGATAATCTAAATTTACAATTTAGATTTCTGCGTCAGATAACTTAAGGGGAATTGAAAGAACTCATTGGCATTAAACAGCTGAAGTCGTTGATTTCCTAACTAGATTACTAAGAAAGTTACGTAAAGGGTATCGGACTTTGTTTAGGTAACAACGAACGAAGTTAAAAACACCCCCACGCAATGTGAAAAGTTAGACCTCCTGCCGCGATTATTATCGACGTCTCTTATAAAAAAACATCGCTTTTTCAATGCGAAACACATTTTTCAAAACTGTATATATATATCTTCTAAGACAGATATAAATTCGTACATAATTAGATTGATTGTAGAAACTGTAGATGGCTTTGAGTTTGTTGAACTCCAAACAGAAATAGCTCTAACATTGTAATATAGTTGGTAGGAATAAACAAGAATGCGTTTATAAAAGTAAATCAAGTTATAATGATCGTAACAATCTTTTCTTTTTATTTTTGTTAAATTAAAATGAATCTTTAACGTACAAAGTATACTGTTATTCATACAAGAGTTACACTAGTGGCCTGTTTGAATGACATACGTGAATCCATAAGCGAATAGATGGTAACAATAAATTAGGCGGTACTCATTTTAATAAGTTGGGTTACGTTTAAAGAGTAAAAACGAACGAACTAATTAAATAAGGTCAAACGTCGTGGCCGGCGGGCGGCGCTCGTCCTACGTACGCCAACAGTTGGAATCCGATCGTCGCGCGCTGCGTCTCGTGCGCACGCGCATGATATCCTTGCACTTACACTTTAGCTACCATAACCTCGTCATGGGCTACTATCTTGTGACAAAATCTTCGATATGAAATAAGTGACCGAAGCCGGTAAATTGTTCATTCTTAAAGTTATGTGAAAATGGTAAGGTAAATAATATATTTTACACTTATTTAAATTGTTCTATAAATGCTTAATGTGTAAAGATATTACTCCATAATAGCCATTATTGAAAAGTTCAGGTTTTTTTAAATTATGTACATAAAAAGTATGCAAATGTAAAGATGAAAAATCTTTCCGTGAATAAAACAAAAATTGTTAAAAAAATCAATTATTATACGTCTTATATTAAACTCTCTGACATTTCTTTTAGTATATTATACAGTGTTTTCTAGAAGTAACGTCCGTTTTAGACCATATTTAAATTTGTATCATTTGTAATTCAAAAGAATCCGTATGTCCCACAACTCGTATAACAAGGCTCAGGTCAACTGCGGCAATAAAATAAAACACGGCAACTTAATACATTTAGGTCACTATGATTGTAATAGTTAATAACTAGTACTTAATATTTGAACATATCTACGAATTGTCGTTGGGCACACGATTAATTCGTCTTAAGTCTACCACGCCGGGTGACGCCATTGTAATAATGCGTTTTTTTAATTAAGCGAGCTCCTAACACGTGCTTAACAATTTACGCTCAACATTATACAAAGTTCAAAAATGTACACTTTATTTTTATTGACACATAGTATTTAATGCTGAAATTTGCTTCGTATTCTTTATTTTGTATAATGAATCGTTTTGGCTTTATATCAAATAGTTTCATAAATATTAATAGGGTATATTTATTGTGAATATAAATGAATGATTGAATGTTTAAAATTTTGTTTGGTGTATCATCTTCGATTTAACAAGCAACAAGGTCTTTGTCCCATCAGAGGGACTTAAACAGGTCCTTCATGGTATTTTAACTAATAGTGTTATATTATTAAGCAGTTTTAAAACATCTATTAAATTCTGTTCTTGAAAGTTTTGAGGTAGTAATATTCGAAGCGCATTTACCGTATAAAATTAAATCAATACTAAGAATTACTTACGCATTTTCAAATTATATTTTCATGAACAATATTATACACACAATAGTGCGTTCCACGATTATACCTATGTGGATAATATCCCTGCAGACAAATCGGAACAAAACATATAAATGTTAATGTATTGTATCCGCCAACCCGAATTGGAGTAGCATGGTGGATTATGGTCTATAATCTTTTCCTCAAGAGAATAGGAATTTGTACAGCACTGTGACTTTAACATTCACAAAGACTATCTTTGTACCAAATTTCATGATAATTAGCCAGGTCATTGTGACAACTTTTATACAAGGATTGTGTAACGTGTACTTATCGAAATTCATACCCAATACATAATAAGGACAAAAAACTTATTCTAAATAAAAACTGTATCATTTTGTACAATATAATAAAAAGGTTTATTTAAATTATTTCGATCCTTTATCTTGTACGTTTGTTTACGAATATATTTATGTAGAGCCCCGATTCTTTGTTTAATTTTGATTTTAAAGTTTCAGTTTTACAAACATTAATGGTTTAACAAGTCAATTTATTGTTAAAATCATGATGAAAATAAATCGTTTTATGCTACATCAATAAACTAACCCTTGACTACTACCAAAATTTAAATTTAAAATCTGCGCCATAAGAAAATTTCCAATGAATGATTCTGTATCGTAGTTTTATTGATAATTAATAAATAATATTTTTGAACTAGGATTGTTTTGCCGGGGGCCGGAAACAAGCTGGGTGTGCATGCTCAATTGCACAACATTCCTAGGGCGAGACGAAACGAGTATTTTATGACCTACATATGTACTAGTTACTTATTCCTTAGTTGACTTTGAGTCTACTGACAAACAATGTTGCCGAAACACTTGAATTATATTTTGAAAATAAATAAATTTGCATGCGTTTCATCAAGCATGGTTTGTATTATTATTAATATTAATTAAAAACTACTATGAGGAACGACTGTTAAAGCACTAGATTAATATTTTATTCATGTATAGTTATTGAAAGCAACTTAAGCCGCCGCATAATTTGTGTAGTACACAAGACCAAAGTGCAATGTTTTCTCACTATTATGCAGGTATTTTATATATTTACTTATATTATTTTAAGTATATAGAGTATGTATACATATTTACTTGCCCTAGATTAAACTGGGTCGCAGCCCGTTTGCAAATGCGAGAATAAAATGATTTAGTTTGTTTAGCGATGTTGGTCTACGTTTTAACAGATAGGTACTACGATGGTCTCCGTTTAAACACGAAAAGCCTTTTTTACTAACTTATTTTATAGCTTAGAAATGAGTAAAAATCAATCAAGAGTTATATCAACTTACGCACAATTTAGAATCAGGGAACACGTGTACGAAATTACACATCAAAATATTATATATTTGTTCCCAGCAACATTAAAAAAATGATTCGTTACGTTAAATTAAGTTATAATATTAATACTTGTTAACCATTTAGTAACAAGTAGTAATTATATTAATTTATTGCATATGTCGAAATATGTTTTAACAAAATTTATAATACCTCAAATATTTTTAATATAAATCAAAGGGTAATTTAGGATAGGTTAAAGATTTCTTTACAATCGTAGAAGTGAGAAATTAGCTGAAACATAGTAAACAGTAAAAAGTATTATGTCAAAATAAATAGTTGTCAAAAATTATTCGAACTTTTTTCTTTTAATATTTTTAAAGAGTAGGATAACTTTCAAGAAAAAGTTATTTTATATTATTTAAGTTTATTCAAAAAAACGTCAAATTAATTTATATATTAGTTTAATTGTCAATTATAAGTTACATTTAATTGTAACGTGTCATAAGATCGCATTGAAGTCTGAGGATAAATCGCTTGTAATCGAAGGCAGAGGTCTCGCTCGCTGTCTCTCGTCTGACAAGCGCCGCATTAAGTGCTGTCTCTGTATACATACGAAACAATCGAGCCATGAATCATTGCGCGAGCTCCGCATTGATCAACTGAGTGTTCCAGAATTGTGGCCGAGAGCGCTTGCCTACTTACTGATTCTATGTAATGAATAATTGACGTACAGTCGCGACAGACTTTATAGGGCAGATATTAGTAGAGCCGGCTGATCATATTCTACAACACTGGGCTGATTCCCCGCGGATCCAGAATAGTAAGTTATGGAAATGCGCGTTTGGGGCAGCGACGGGCAACTGTGACCAATAACAATGTCAAATTAATATTCAACAGCCGCTCTTTGGCCGTTCAAACTTTACAGCCACCATCGTTATTCTTTTCCCAAAAGAGCGTCTTGCTTGATCACCATTGTTTGATTTTATTAAATAAATGTTATATTTTAAGTTATAGGATATAATAATGAAAGATATTTAATTTTTTGCTGTTTAATCGTATATATTTATTTTATAAATTGTTGTTTCCTGTAATCCGCTCCGAAACACTGCTACATCAAAAATGCTAACGAAACTATGTTGCTTTCAAGTAGACAAAAGATGAGTTGGCCGTCGTCCCACTTGTTTGTCTACGAAAGTTTGCCAAAATTCTTTTATTGACTGAGCGACTGTAGATGCGAGCTTTAGAGCCAACAACGGAATTTCTCGACCACAATGCGCTGCATTAGTAGTTCGATAGTTTAACTGTGTAAACATAGTTTATTCAGCTATGCTACGATTTAGTTAAACATTATATTTCGTTCTATTTGTAAAAAATTTATGTTATAAGACACATTCAATTGTAACATAAATTTTATTGTGAAATACAAAACATGTTATTTTATGTAAAGTAAATTTTCCGTAATTTAAAAGGAACATTTTCAGAGGGGTCAGTGAACGCTGAGGATTGCCAGATCTTGTGATGGAAACTATGTATAGCGCGACTACCCCGCGGGAGGTGACAGTGGTGGATGGTGTACTACTAATAATAGCCTCCCCTCCAGCGCGCGATCCTCGGAACGCTGACGGGAGCGCACATGTGGCGCCCGTCGCCGGCGTCGTATTCTGCGTGCACGTTTATTTTCGATACAGTCGTCACGCGGCGCGGTTTAGTGTTCCTTACATAAGAGCCTTCGGCGAGTCCGCGATCGGGACTCCACTGCGCGTCGTGCACTTCGAATTGCCGCAAGCTGCAGGTCGGTGCACGTTTGAGTAACCGATCCGACGGACGCTCGCCGTCAAATCTATTTCGGGAAAATACAAATTTGGAATGGATGGTACTCGCGACTCGAAAGCGAACTCCGCCGGTTGATTCCATTTTTAGAGCTGGACTGCGCGTGCGCACTGAGCCCGCTGCCAGTGCCCCACGAGCTGCCATGTAGCCGTGTCGCTCGCTGCCATCTTGCCTCTGGGCAAGTGGCAGTCGCGTTGTGGTTTCTCTTCGATAATCCTAGAGATGGCGTCGGGGCCGTCGTCGAACCGACTTCAAGAATGTGACTCCGAAGGACTACTATTCGGAAGAGTGAAGAAACATAGCCTTGCGCGAGTTCCGTGCTTCCTTACTTCCCATAGTATTTATGTCGTATGGAATGTAAAGAAGTATGGAGCTGCGCGGGTATGCCTACTAGTTCAAAATGGATCAACGTGCTGCCTTTACTTCTTATGTGAAATTTAAGGGACTTATTTGTGATTTCGATTTGAAAGTGTGGTATTTTAAGTACAAATGTGTATCCCATGGTCTTAAGTTAAACAGCAAATGCGGATTTCGTAAGATACATCTATTTTTTTTTCATTTCTAATTAAAATGAAATTTATATTCAGTTTCAAGTAAAAATAATTACATTTATTAACACAATACGTTTTTAATAGCATTTTAAATTTTTATTTTATGAAAAAAAAATTTGAATCGATAAATAATAAAATATTTGACTAGTTAAAACGAGATAAATTCATTTATTGGGTGTTGAGTTGTCGTAAAATAACATCTGGCGCGAGTAAGAGCGAGAATTCTGACTAAGGCAACATAAATAACCGTGAGGCTAGTTTTGGATTTCGTCTCTGAAAACCGTGTAGTATATTTAGACATGGGAAAGAAAAGCCGAGAAATTCTATGTACAAACACACTTATATGTATAATTCTGTGTATTTATTATTTTTTTAAACTATAAGCTTATTTTGTTATTACTTGAGAGAGCGTGTGTTTTAAAAAATCATTGTAACTTAAGAATTTTATAATGTAATTATATTAATTTGTAAGTTCACTGTGATGTGTATTTCGATGATCTATTATTTAATTGGTAAACCAATTATATGCTACAATGTTTTATATAAATATAACACATATAATATATAAATATACAACAATGTAGGTTGTTTTATGAATGTTGCGATCATGTACAAGTTACTCTCATGGTATACAAGTTAATTCTGTTTTGTATTATAATTTTAACATCAAATCTTTACAAGAACGTAACTGATCCATTATTTATTGTATAAACGTGAGTAATTCTTTTGTTTTAAGGCAATATGCGAGCAACGTGACATTGTCACTGGTAAAAGTCGTAGCAAAAAAAGGGGAGCACAAAAAATAGCCGCGCCTGCGCCACATCTGGAGGAACACTGCATCTCATTATGCGGATCGGTCTCGGATGAGTGGCATCGTGCCCGCGCCCGGCCCTGCCCGCCGACCCTACAATACGTCACGGACATCCGTGCCTTGTTCTTCATACTATTGTTACTTTACATATCATTTTCGAATCTTGTATTGGTTTTGTATTGTTTACTGTTTTGTACTTTTAATGTTTTCACTTCGAGATTTATTGCGTTACATGAGACAATATTGTAATCAGTATTATTACTTTCACGATTAGCTGTATAGAAAAAAATATTTATTGTAAAAAATGATAAGGACGTATAAATAATGTATGAAATTTTAATACGATAATTATAATATGATACTATATATTATTACTTAAAGTTAATATCTAAATTATATTAGTTTGATTTTGAATTTGTCTCTGACTAAAACTGTAGTAAGCTCATAGAGATTAATGTGAATAGGAATGAGTAATCGTTTTCGCGAACTTTAGTTGTGATCTTACATAACACAGTTTCTCAACTCGAATTCATCAGGAACAAATATTAATGGTTGGCGAAAATCTTGCAAAAAAAATCACAAATCACATAACTTTAGACGGATGTAACAAAAAGAGTAAGGCCGCTTAGGGTGCCATTAAATCATAAGGGCGAACCAGAGCGAACATTACGCCAGGTTTCGATCATTGTTTTAAGATATAGAAGGGCTATTAAGGACAGGCTTATAACAATAGAACACTAAGGAGGTAATATGAAATATTTCTTTTATATAAAGACATTACTTTCTGCACTCAAAAAATAATTTAACTGCTGATATTAGTTGAATGCCATCAGGAAGTTTGTTAGAATTATAAAAAATACATTACGTTAATCTAATAATTGCATCGTTAGATCTAACGCGTTTCATATGTATATATGTATATTGACCCGTTCGTATTCCCATGATCGTGTCTAACATCTGTGTAGGGCATAAAATCTCAAGCGAAAGCTCACCCAAAGTATTGAATAGCAGAGACTTTACTATAAGCCCACAACGGCCCGATACGCGCCCTTTAATAGTGCACGCCTTTTACTATCGCACAAAAGCGTTTTCTATGAGAAAGGGATCTTGACCTACCAGTTTTCAAAATCACGTTGAAAAACAATTTATTCATGCATCCATGCAACGACTGTCGCTAACAAAAGAATGTAAAACTAGACAGGGGTATAATGAATGCTAGTCAACAATTTTAATAGAGTTACATGCAATTCGGCTTAGCTATATATTTTTTTAATTGAACGGATGAATGGTTTCATATAACCATAGGGATAACAAAGTGTAGTTAAAGCAGTTGTACTGTGTTGTTCATGCGTGTTGCAGATGATGTAATCACTTTACAACATTATAAAGAAAGAAAAAAGGAATCCGTGTATATTTTTGATTTAATTAATGATTAAATGGTTTAATTTTATTTTCTTTCGGTTCTCAAACAAACTTCATGTAAGTAGTACATTATAACGAGTTAATAAATTCACAATTTTTGACCATGTTTCCAGTTTCAAGAAATAAATAATATTTATTTATAGTTATCATTCGATATGGCGAAAGTTATTTGCATGCATTTGTAACAGTATAGCTTTAATATAGGGTGGCACGCTGTCATGGTATTCGTGTGGATGACGCGAAAATAGCCATCAGAGTCTTTGGCATCGGTCCAGAGGCCGCTGAAAGTTTCCTGACGACTGCCCTAAGCCGTCTACATATATTATGAACGTTTCTTATATTCATTCCAAAATAAAAATCTATTTTTGGTAGACGTAACTTTTTTTTATGATAATGCTGTTTTTGTAACCGAATTCGATCTCCTTAGTTATAAGTAATTTATGTAATTTTTACCTAGCTTCTCCAAAATAAGGGTAATGTCACGGGTCCTATTTCATTGGCTCTCTCTACAAAGCACTAAAGCTAAATAGTTTAAATAAGTACTGAGAGAGTGACACAAGCTTAATTAATTAAGCATACTGATCTGGACTTATTTATCACTGAAAAAAATTTAATAATAAAGAAATGAGTTATGTTATTAGGAGATGAAAAAATACATAGACATAATAAATTATAATTAAATATAATTGTTGAAAAGGTGCCAATGGAAATAAAATGCAAAACAAAATACGTTTCCAACTTCGTATGTGATTTTTGTATTTTTTTTTATTTGACGGAGCGCTTCAGTCGCGGAGCTTCGATATTACCAATCCGATTTCGATGATGTGATCGGGATTAAGAGCAGCTACAATTTTAATTTGTTAAAATCTAGTTGCATTTAACTGAATTTTTTTCATGAAAAGGCGTATATGTAGATTGAAATGGTTTGGTTTTGAGTTTTTAATATATAAAAGTTTCTCGTTGATGTATTATATATTGTGATATAAATAAAAAGAAAATTATTATAGCTTTTATCTTATAACATAATCAAAAATTGAAAACTTCTTTTATTTATAATTTGTTCAAGCTTCAGAGTGAAGTTCATATCTTTCTATTGAAGAACCTTGATGTGGAGATAAAAACTTTGTATTCTCGAGAAACTGTACTAAAATATTTATTTATAAGCTATAGAAACTTATGTATGTATATCAAAAATTACTCTTACATTTTACCTTATTAAATGTTCTTAAAAACAAATTTGAAATAGATTAATAAGATTATTATTTAATAAGATGCAGTTTATATATATTATTATTTTTGCTTTTTTAAATGTTAATTTAAGACCTATCTGTCAATTTGTGATAATGTGTTTGTGTGTGCGTGATGCAAATAAATTTCTTTCTATTCTATTCTATTAATTTTTTTTATGCATAAGAATGTAGAGTACCTACGATTTTATATATGAATAAAATAATATTACAGTAATAGAACTGAAATCAATTCTAATCAATCGTTGTATTTTATTATAAAGTTATTCTTTAGCTCCTTGTATTTAATATAGTGATCTTAATTATCCACGCCAGGTGTTGCTGTCAGGGCCAACAACATCAAAAAATGTTTTTATTAAAAAACAGGCAAATTAATTACAAAAAAAGTTAGTTGTAGTACATAGTCTATAATATACATTAAGAATGTTCTCAGATCTAATTATGTAACTAAATATTATATAGAAGTCGGTATTTAATAAGAGACGAGGGTAATAACGTCACGCTTGGATAACAACTAGCGATGATTGAAGGCGGTCATAAGACGGCCGATCGTATGAAAGCGTACATTAGATCAATAATATATATACCATTATATCTATCGAAAATATTTTATAGATTAGTCGGTCGTTTGTTTTATTTTCATACATAAAGTGTCGTGTTTCAAATAGAACAGATAGTATATTTATCGTATATATTCCACTAATAATTGACTTACTTAAAATATATATTTTAAAAATTAGTATATACAAGGCTATTAATTTCCAAAAACTTAATTAACATTTGTTTTTCATAATTCATACAGATAATAATTGAACAAAACTCGCTAATGTACTTCGTTCTTATACGAATTACGAAGCAGTGATTCTGTGTAACTATACCATTGGCAGTTTAAATTAGTTATTTTTATATAAAATAGTCAAAAAGGCGTCGTAATTTCTGCGTAAGTATTTTCGACAGAAATGACGTGTTAACATTTTAGAAGGCACAGTTAAACAATGCTTTACGGTGTCTATATTCCTATTTATATGTAATGTATTCGAACTTGATCCGATAATTATGTCTCCTTTGAACAAAGAATATTAAAAATCGATAGAGCGTCGTAATCGTCGTGTCAGTTTATGTAACTACTGAAAGAGATTTTATACTACATTGTACATGCAATCACCACTAGATGGCGTTACAAGTATTTCGTTGTTTCTTTCAGGATTCCTTTCCTGATATTTCAAACATAAATAAGACTATAGTATTATTATTTATCAATTAATATACACAGAATAATTAATCTGTATTTGTTGTTTATATATATTTGTATTGTATTAATATTTTTTAAATATTAATACAAGACTATTATTGATACAATCCTCTAATTTAAAGAATACAATATTTATTCATTATATTTCTCGTAGTTTATATTTATAGGTTAATTTTATTATATAACTTGAGGGTTGCATTAATTATTACGTATCGCTGATTACTGCAAGATTAAAAAAAAAAAGAATTCAATGTTTCGAATTATGATTGTACAGTTATTGAAATATTGAAACTAAAGATAATACAGAAGATTGACCATATCTATTATGTTTCGTAGTATTGTGCATTGTGATTACAATTTTCGAGCCACGTAAGCCGTAGCGCATTACGCCTACTTCACGTTACTTGGCACGCTGCTACGATAATACTTTGTTTTTATTGAGCATGCTCTTATCGCTTCTGCTAGTGAATACAATGGAGAATTTAATAATAAACAAAATGTAGCGTACCCCCTTAAAACTTGTAGCTAATTCAATATCTTTTTTAACGATTTAATTTCTTTCAGAACGAAATTTATTTTTTATTCTAGCCTGGTTTAGTTTCTATTTAAACGTTTTAATATGTAAACGTTTAAAAAAGGTCAGAAATCTGTTAAATAAAATATTTTATTATATAAAAAAGAATTATATAACTAATAATAACTTACAAAACCATTTTATTAAATGAAAAAATCCGTGAAATTATATAAGGATAGAAACTACGGCATAGCTATCAATATAAGCGACTATTTAATATATAAACTGGCTGAGTATACGAGATAACAGCCAAATGATAGCATCTTGGCTAGTGTAAGCCACAGAGACTAGTTGGTAATCCCTCTGGGCTATATAGAGCGGCTTAAAGACACCAGGTAGACTGAAATCTACGGTTTAATTGACGCAACTTAAAGAGAAATGAAGCGAAAAAGTTCCTATAAAAAGGTATGTGTTGTGGTTTTAGTAATAAAATGTTTTAGTGATTTCAAAGATAATGAATATTCGTAGATTAGTGATAGATAGTATCAAATGTATGGCAAAGCTAAAAAAAAGAAAACATTGTTATAAAAAACTATTTTCCCACAAATGCTGTAATATTTTTTTTATACTTAATTTAGTTGTAGTCTTTTGTTATGAGTACCTTTGTATAATATTATATCTATGTTAAGTAAATTACGTGCCTAGATATCTGTATAAAGTAGCTTATAAAAGTAATATATTTCGCATAAAATGTAAGTTAAAATGTAAGCAAATAAGTAAAATTTTGAGTCTATATGAAAATTATATATAATCTGATAGAGATAACCAAATCTTGCCACGAAATCTCCTTTAGTATTCAGTGTATGATGCAAAATAGTTAAGAGAAGGTGGTATTTAAGCTCGTTACGTCTACCAGGCCGACCTTTAATGAGTAATTAGTAGCATGTGTGGCCGTGCCTCCGCCATCAGTAACGCGCCGCCTGCCCGGGACTGCGCTCAACCGCCCATGTTATAAACCCACGCGAAATTATCTTTCGAACGATTAGCCCGGACTTACTGCCGAACAAAATGCTCACTATTTATATTATTATGAGAATAATATTCATAAAATTATACTTAACTACATTCATGTTATGGTGAGAGTTTAAAGAATTTTATATTTGCATCACGAATGTCTTTTACTACGCGGATGAATGTTACAATGTTGGTAAACTAAACGTTCATATCATTTAATTTTTAGTGGAGTTGCAGTGTAAAACAATTAAAATATTAAGTTCTTATGCATTTACCAATTCCATTCGACGCCAACATTACGAATTTGTTCTTTGAAAAACTATTTTTATATTTCAACTATAATCAAATTTGTTCGTATTTCAAAACCTAAAAATGTATAAATATTTCACTATCATTCGAAACCCTGCGTAACTTCATTACTCAATAAACTTCAAAAGGGGTATAAGTAATATAGTACAAAAACTGATCAAGCTTCAACCCGAATCGTAGCTTACTAAATTTCATGAGGATTCATTAAATGGTTAAATCATCGCGCAAGAGCTTCGTGATTATATCGAAAATACGATGAGGCCACTATCATATTAGCGTTCGTCGAGCGTGCGTGTTCATCCAACTCTTGATTAACGTCAAAGCACGCAGCGTTCGCGTTACGCTAAGCGTCGGTAGAACGCGCACGAGTCTTCTGTATAAACAAGTAAAAATGACGAATTAACTAATTTCAATCCAAACTTGGTTCAATTAAATATATAATAATGACAACATGAATATCAAATTCTTCTTCAACATGACAATTGAAAATTTAATATGAAACATACATTTTTAAGAATATTACCAAGGCCAGTTTCCGCGCCTGAAAAAGTAATCGTAAGCCTGGCTTTGGAAATATTAGAATAGAGGTAAGCTTACCAGATTTCAGCCTCCATTGAGAAGCTTAAGTAGAATATGGAACGCTTCGCCAGGACTAGCATTAATATATGTCCGACCAAAAAAGTTTACTGAAGTTTAAAAGTAGTGGAATATTAGCAGTGTACTTTATAGTACATATAAATTTTATATATATTAAATTAGTTAATGAATAATAATAATATTCAATAAAGCTTTTTTTTTTTTTTCGACGACGCTGTGGCGCAAGCGGTAGCGTGCCTGCTTTAAGTCGCCACAGGCCGCGGGTTCGATTCCCGCACGGCACATGTTTGTAATTATCATACAAGCATGTGTTCCGGTCTGGGTGTTAGTCCTAGTGGTAGTGCCACGCTGTGTACCTTA
>JAOPTZ010000003.1:1176954-1187102 GCA_027564475.1 Doxocopa laurentia | reverse complement strand
AGAATGAGTAAAGTTAAATAATGTACACTTATGGTAAAATCATTATGAGAAGAATTAAAGGGCTTTAATTATTCCTTTGAAGTTCAAGTTATTTTATACTGTTTACAGAAATCGTTGATAAAATCGTATAAAAAATTAGCACTGCCAAAAACTTCATCCGCGACGTTTAGTCTCGATTTGTAAAGATATGCGCTTATATGTCGGATACGCTGATTAAAAGATAAGAAAAATAGTAAATCAGAAAATTAAATAAGTCACCGGTTATAAAACCGCGGATTAATTATGTTAAGTGACTAAATAATCAAATCTATAATAAACTCCGTTTTAAATAAACAATATATTAAAGTTTACATAAAACTCAATTTTATCGACCAGTAAATATTAGTGTTGGAATATTTACTTAATTATTACGATTTTGTTAAACGATAAACTGAGTTCCGAAATAATTGTTTTAATGTTAACTACCGAATATCGAAACATCGATGAATCGTACTGTTCAATTATTATATTATAAAATGTTAAACAAATGACAATTATAAAATAATTAATTTATGGCAATGATTTGCGTATCGCGATTATTGTATGATTTGTGATGGACTGTTGCTAAATATGATACGGCTTGCTGCGTGTGATGTCGATAGCCGCTTTAGGTGTACGATGGTCACATAAAACACATACACTCTGAACGATTGATCACGATTATAATTTATCGGGAAATATATTATTGCGCAATGCACATTTCCGATACAAATGATGGCGGATTCGTAAAACTACAATAAATTCAGTAGTAATATGAACGCGCTGTCGACAAAGGCGGGCGGGTCGAGGCGCGAACGCGAGGGGCGAGCGGAGAGTGGCAATTTTTCTCTTCGTTGACAACATGATGTAACGCCAATATCGCAACGCTGAGCGATTAAGCCGCGTACGCCGATATTTCAGACTTGTCCCTACTAACTGTCAAAGCGTCGACGGAGGCTACGCATTATATTATCTCTTTCTATACAGATACTGGGATTCTATTATTAGCCTATAATATTTTACTGCCGAACGTTTTGTAGATACTGCGACATAAAAAGCAAGCAAAAACTCATCTCGTATACAATGACTAGGTCTTGTAATCATACGACGGACTATAAAAAAGATATAAAGACACTAATCCCGGAGAGCAGCGTGGGTATCGCTTCTAAAAGATAGTTGGCAAGTCGGATCACGCAGGCAGGCAATCACTCGATAATAAACGCGGAGCGAGTGGAGAGGCGCGGAGGCGCACGTGCTGCTGACGCGCGCTTCCTGTAGTGCCGACGTCCTACCGTCCGTCTACACTGAATATCACTTACACAACTACATACCCCAGGAAAAGTTTTTACCACTGTGTATTTACCAAACAATTAAAGCTGTTTGAATCACCTCGAAAGAAGCGTAAGCGAATATTTTACTCTACAAGTTTCTGAGAAAGGATATTAGTGGAAAGATATTTATGTTAGTGTGAAACATATTAACCATTTAAGGAAAGATTTATAGTTATAGATGATTAATTAAAAGTAATGTAGAACAATATTTAAAAAGTAAGCTAAATAAGCTAATATTTGATTTATTAATTAGATATCTTATATTTGAAATGGAGACTTGATTATTGGTAGTATCTGACATGAGGGACTTTTTTATTTTTTGAGGATATATTCACAAATAGGTAAGGGCTAGGACGAGGTGGCGGAGCACATGATAAACGACGCAAAGCCGGCGCGGCGCCTCAGCGTCGGCCGCTAGCCGCGAAAAATACTACCGTCATCTTGACTGATAGTAAAATAATACCCGAGTCATGCTCCATTCTGCATGCCAAGAGCTATTGTGATTCCCTTTGTAACCTCACTCTTATTACATAGGTCGTATAAAGGCTGCTCGTCAAAAAACGCCCCTTTCGACTAATATATGAGCATATTATACCGATGACAAACTTCGTATTTTGTACATAAATGAAGATACTATAAGATACATATGTGTGGTTTTCTTTTTAGACATTAACACTAAAATTTAATCTTTTTTTTATTTATTCCTTTAACACATTTTTGCCGTATATCAAATGTCGTTAAATACTTTCAAAAGGAATATAAATTTTCTATTTCTGTAAAATATTACTCTGATGTTCTTTTAAGTTCTAAACATGAAATGATACGCGAAGAAAATAACATGTTTGTACATTTATTCATTCAATAACAAAGTTTGAAGACATTTATGATAAAATAGGTTTGCAAATATGTAAACCTTAAACTATTAGTATGATACAAACATCGCGTTAATCTATTAAACGAGTTAAGATGAAGCTTTCGCCACTCGATACTTTTCGATTCGATTACAATCTTATTTATGTTTTTAAAATAGCGTTAAATAAACGCGTACTGCCTGCATGATTAAATGCGGCCATCATAACGAATGGATGCTGCTTTGCACTGCGAGTTAAGAGGATTAAAGAGAAATAAGAGCCACGCAAAACAATCCTACTTTCCGTAGATATTTTGCGTATATAATAATCTAAACAATAAACAAGAGCGCTTTGGCTCTATATATGACAATATATATGTTCGGCTTGTAATACTTTGGAAGATGTTCAACATATCTCGGTGGAGTGTGTTCGAAGCAGGTCTATGCGTACCACAATGTTGACCAATTATGGATTAAATTTTATAGATTAAAGTGTTCTAGCGGAACCTGTTTCTGAAACCACTAGATCACTATTTGAATTCATTTTAAAAATTTTGTAAATAAGGAGTACGTTAAGATAGTGTTTAAAAATTAGGTTTAGATAGTGTAAGAAATTAGTTAACAGGTAATAGCAAGAAATGATCAAAATACAAATACTTTATCATATTTTGAGCAATTTGAAATGAGCCGTCCGTGCACCCAGAACATACGATTAATTGAATAACGAAAATTAATATATATTGCTCGTTTCGTACGTGCTGTATTTGTTCAAAAGCAGTGTTTCTGCGAGAGACATCCAGCATAGCGGGCGATAAAATATAAGACAATTGATTGTTGATATTGCGGTCACGTTGTTCGGTTACTATTTTCACGTCTGACGTAATGACGTTAGCAACAAAGTTATGTTACTTACGTGACCGGTTACAAACTGTCGTACTACTGATCTACTTTCAATCATTTATATCCATTAATCAATAAACTAGGATTTACTTTCGTATAATACATTTAATCTTACTATCTCTAATTTAATTAGTCTGTGTATCTTTATGTGGGCGTAACAAACATTATAGTATCAGATAAATGTGTTAATAAAGATTGTTAGGAAAGTAATCTTCGCGCCAATCAAGACAAATGGCGTGCATGAGAGAGAGAAACACTTGTACATATGTCTACGTCTGGCTGACACGAGCTGTGAGTGATTGGCAATATCGTGTAAAACATTGTTGAGAGACGTTTTTCTTCGCGCCGAAAAGTATCGATATACGCATGCCTCGCATACCAGATGGGAGAGATACAAAGACTTTTTTACAGACACATACGTATAAAAAATTTATAGTAATAGTAAAACTTTATATGGCATAGTGATATGAAACGTAAAACAAACACACGAAATGTTATAAATATTCATAAAAAGACACGCCCTACCTTTTAAATCGCAAATAATCTAAAATTATACGTGGAAATAGAGTAATATTCATTAAGAAAATGTAATGTTTGCAGGCGTCGAGGTTTTATATAGAATTACTCGACATAGGCATGGAGGAAGTGGCATGGTGTGAGCGTCACCTGTGATGAATGGCGATGTCCGTTTCACTCGCGACGCGAATATTTCATTAAGCGAGCTTTTGCGAAGCCGCGCTATGCGTCATAGGGTACATACGAAGTGGCCGCGTCGACACTGATCCACTAAGCTTAGTATAGAAATTAATAGGCGTACGTATATAACCTGCGACTATGCGACAAACACTGCAGATAAAATTTAGCCTAGATTGATTATAATTTATAAGCACATTACATCTCCACACTACACCTGTATGTACCGTATACACAGCCACCATTATTATTTAATATAAACAAACACACATATGTTTGTATCTTAAATTGTAGTGTTTTAAATAGACCAAATACATTTTATATCAAAATTATAGTAGATATAAGTAAGCATGTATGAACCAAAAATCTTAAAAAATATATGATGTTAAAATTTGGTACGTATAAGCAAAATATAGTTAAAAATACTATAGGTAAATAAAAGTTGGTGATATATAAAGTATCTCGTCGACTTCAAAGAAATAACTTTCCGTCTTGGAAGGTGCCCAGAGCAGACTACGATGAAGTTTGGTATTTACGGAAGGTATAAGGAGGGCGGTGCGGGCAAATGGGGAGATGCACGTACCAAATTCTAACAGGCAAATCTGAGCTAACACTCGTTGGGAGTTTATTACTCCGCTCATATGTACACAATTTGAGTGGGTGTTGGCGGTCTAGGCGCGACCGGCGCTGGCGTATTCCCGTCGGTCCATACTTGTCGCCTCAGAATTCTTTATGATATCATTCTTTTGATAGAACACTTTGACATCTTCGCTATATTCCATATGCGATTTCCTCATAGATCAAAAGAATCTTATACCTTTAAGGGAACTCGTTTCTATTGACAAAAGTACATAAATATATTTATATATGTGAAATGATATGTCAGTTCCATAAAGGAAAATATCCATTAGAGCATTAATGTACGTCTTTCCTTTTACGAGATCTTAAAATAATGCATTGTCTTTCTTTTCGGAAAGTTATTTCCTTGAGGGGAAAATCTTTACATTGTTTTGTATTTAATTAAAAACGAGAAATAGGCGAGAGCTAAGGTCAATTAGTAAGTGGATTTATGTTTAGGGATATTAAGGCTCGTAATGAATGAAGACAACAACAGCTATAAAGAACGCGAGGCCAACTTGGGTGATTAAGTATCTCATTTAAATGCAGTCTCCCGATGCGGACGTCTCAAACGCAAAGGGAACGGTACTCGCGGGAAACGGAAGACGAGTCTCTTCTCAAAAGGAAGGAGAGGTATTTAAATTAGCGTAGTCGCTGAAAAAGTGCACTAACAACATTAGCGAATGGAACAATGGCAGAGCACACAAAGGAGCGGAACGCCCAGACAAAACGGCTACGCGCTTACAGTTTGTGCGCGCGGCGCGGTCGTAACTACGAGTACAAGTACACAGCGACACCCGCATCCGCGCACAACGAACCGAACTTACACTAATGAACCTCTGTATCTACTAAGGAGAAACTACTCCGTACCGGAATTAAGAAACGAGAAAACTAATGCATTAGGTAAGAGCACTAGCCTTTTATTCCTAGGCGATGCTTTATCAATACAAAAAAGTACTAACTATACATTTAAAATATGTTGAGTCTTATTTCTACCCGATTGTCAGAACGAAAATCATATCACCTAACTTATATATTGTACGATGTCTTTGACGTTTGAAGACAGATTTGTATGGCTCATTCTTTTAATAAAGCATGGTTTCCTTTGAATGAAATAAGTACTTATTAATAATAGCGAGCACTGTTGAACAAAAGTTTTTCTGTAATTAAATCTGGTTTATAAGGCGTAAACATTTTAAGTTAAACATTAGGGTATAATTGTATTGTAAGTCCATTAGAAAAATATAAAATCATTAATAATACGACGAAAGCAACATAACATTTTAGAGTACACCAATACACTTAGAGGTGCTCTTTAATTTATATTCTGTAGCCGAAGTTAAGAAAATACGATATTCTCGTTTCGTAAATCGTAGTCTAACTCAACACTGCCTGTATTTTATGGCTGTTGATGATAACTTACGGCTCCATTTAATCCACTTTAAGAATATGGACATCTAAAGGCAGCATTTCGAAGAGAACGGGTGGATTTCTTTAAATATTGAGATACAAACACTGGCAAGTACATTTGCGACTTTATGAACCGAAACGGATAATAACTCATAAATGAGGATATTTATACTTCGTTAACAGTTTTAGTTTAATGCTTTCGCTTTATACACAATTTTATATGAGAAGTTTGGTTGGTTGTTTCTGTTTTAATAGATGTACTTCCAGACTTTGAAAGGCTGATCAAATTTTATTACGAAGCTATTAAAAAGCATTAAAACGGCCTATCTTTTGTTATATGTATTGTCACTAAGAGGCTTTCATTGTTTGATTTTTATATTGCTTGTTAGAGACTAATTTAATATTTTTACGTTTAAGGAACTATTTTGTATTTATAGGTTGTAGCAGAGCATGGCTATTGTTGATATGAATGGGACGATTCGACCGGGGAAGTAGTGCCATTTCTTCTATTATTTCTAGTAAATATATATAATGCAACTTGAGTGCTATGTACGACTTTATTGAAATAAATAAATAAATAAAACCGCTGACCATCTGGCAAATCGTTCTCTGTATGTATTTTTATTCTATCTATATGTATTAAATTCGATAGGTATAATTTATACTGTGATAGTTTAAATAGTAAGTGAATTATATCGAATGCAACATCTCATGACCTCGACAGAATTGCCGGACTTGCTTGCTCGTACAAACTATTGGAATCAATTTCTAACTTAGCCTCCGTTTGAAACCGCAGAGTCGAACTGAATTAGATTGCATTAATGGCAAGATTCTCCATCATGACGCCTCAACGTTGTGGTCGAATCACTCTTAGACTTCCATAATTTGAAACTTACAATCGTTTAAAATAGACGTTATTGTTAGAAGTTTAATATAATAAATTAGTTGAGCTATTATTATAAAGCATTTTTTTTAAATGTTTCATAAATATTGTATATTAAGTAGTTGTATATGAAAAAAAAAACATATTAAAAAAAAACTAAGTGCGTAGTAAAAATTAACATCCTATTGTTTTGTATTCAAACTTTTTAGCTAATGGAGTCTGAAATGATTTATATAGGTTAGAGGCTATGTTTGAAAGTGCGAGGACGACATTGTTAATCCAACACTACTGCCCAAACAAATTAGGAACAACATTAATATATTCTCTGTACCCGACAACTTTCCCGCAATAAGCAGAATGTATTAGTGTTATTTATCTTATCTCATGCGCTAACAAAGTTTTAATTGCAACCGCCGATACAATTTGCGTACAAATGAATTTATTCGCTGAATCCGCAGTGCATTCGTGTGCGAGCTGCGGACGGGTGGCGACTGGCGGCACAGTGCGAGCGCGGATTATCCGCGTGTGTAGAGCCGCTAATTGCGGGTAACAACGAGCCGCCCTCGCAACAACGATACTTTACATCGCCAATCAACCTATGTTTTTTAATCATTTAAAATAACAATGAGCTTGTATACAGACTTTTTTCACAAAGAAACAGTAACAATAAAATAACGAGTAATCAAATTATCTGTAATATAATCAGAGATATTTATAAACGGTGGGGCACATCAAAGCGAGGGCATCGGAACTGGCACAGTGGCAGTGTTCAGTATTCGGCCAAACAAAAGGGTGATAGCGGTACGTGCGTAAATCAAACGTCGCACAATAACAGAGCCGCCCGCGACCACCCCAGCTCGTTCCCGGGCGAGCCGCCACCGCGCCACCACGCCGGCCTTCTAGTTTGAGTCTGCTACGCTTCTCTAAGCGACGCGAACGGTCCAATATAATAAATCTGCCACATGGATTTTTGAAACACTATTTCTTTGTTTTTTTTTCTATTATAGTTGTTGTTATAATAAATATGACTTAAAGTGTTTTATATAGTGCTATACATTATACAAAAAAATCAATCCAGCCGTCTTCAATTGCTTGATTGATTAAAAAATATAATGCTTATTTTTTTTTTGATTTTGTTAATAATTAAAAATTCTTGTTATATGTTTTTAGAAATGATAAGCACAGAAAATCGAAAAAGGAGTCATATAACTTTGACACAATATCCTAACCCTGGCAGAGGCAATATCTACGTAATTCGTATCATATTGCCTCCATCGAAGCAGTGGGGATTACAATTCTCGTTCGGACAGTACGATACCATCGCACTTTGTTCCATTCGCTGCAATTAACGCGGTACAATGACCATATAAATCTCATCTGAATGCTGTGTTTGTTTTATAGTTAATTATATATATATAGAAGCTTAATACGGCTGACAATTAATTTTAATTAATGACAAAGCAAAAAGGATAGTATCGATGTAGTAAATTGTTTGGGCGGGCTGGTGGAATCGAGGGCTCTGTTTAATCTTACCTATACGTCTCGAGCCGAAGTACAAACAAGCCGCGAGCTGAGATTACGCTCCGAATAAATCAATGTTACGACGCGTTAAAATATTTAAGCTCACGATTAATGCTGGGCGCGAATACCCGTCTTATCGAACCGAACCGCACTAGACACAGCTGTTTGAGCCACCATGATCGCCGGGTACAGCGACAAATTAATCACGACAATCCGCGAAATATATTCAAATACAACAAAATAAAATAACGAAACGTTTTCTTTGTTTCTTAAATATTTATGAAATAACTTTTGCTAAGTAATGTAGCCGTATTTATATTCATTCTATATATCCGTATGGTGTCATTATTACTATAACATATACATATGTATTGGTATACAATACTTTAATAGGGACAGCGTTTTTGATTTTTGAGATATAGACATTGGCCAATTTCGTACATGACTGCATACGCAAATATATTTTAGGCAAGTACTTAATTATATAAATTGCAATAAGTCATTCTAAAACATTCTGTAAACTAAATAATTTGTCGTTTCATATTAAATTTTGCGAAAGAGCTATTTAGAATGCTCATCACGAGTTTACAATGCTATTATACGACGGTTGAGAATGAACGTATAATTCTCACAAATGATCAACCGGAAGCTTATCAAGCCCCCGTTATATATGACGAAATTACTGTAGAAGTTTTACAAGGGCTCGTTAGGGCGGCTGTAACGATAACCGCACGAGATAACTGTTTCTAATCAGACGTAATGACGCAACGCCTCGCTCTCTGCATGCCTCGATGGTACACACGAACTTCGATTCCGTTTCATGCGATTGCATAATTAAATTGATCACATAGCTAATACGTTGCACAAATGGCAACTATTTTTATTTTTTCTCGTTCCAATGCAATAAAATTCATTCAATTACGAATCAAACTAAGACCTAGGTTAACATAAAAAAACCGTAATTTCATTTAATAATAAAGCAAAATGGAGAAACTAAAAAAGTTTTAACTCGACCTCCTTGGTAATAAATATTCAAAGTTGCTGAATTAAATTTCGTTCACATTTTTATTAAGAATTCCGCGAACCGAAGAGGATGGATACTTCTGATATAACGATATACTGGCGGAAGTAATAAAATAAAACGATTTTACATCTCTAGGGGGAAACGAACGTTTTTGTCGAATGGGAAAAGTCGCTCGCGACTTCTCATTTCGCGATAAAATCGGGAACGTTTTACGACAATCTTCTATTCGATTACCATTAAACAACAATCTTTAAAAAAAAAACTTTTGCGATCTAAGTCTTAGTACTTTCATTCGTTTTTGTTCGAAAAAGAGATTAAGGTTCTTGCTTACGTCACTTTACCCCGAAGTCGCCCTAATTCACGAGTTTTATGTCTGATAAACTTTTCGATAGAAAATTTGAAGATATAAAATTGCTATTTCGAACACACGTTCCATTTTTATTTAACTATCGAAATCGTGCTTTTCCATCCGAGCACGGTTTTGTAAAAATGCTTTAAAAGCGTTTCAGATACATTTGACTAAATAAATAAGTAAACAAAAGTGACAACTGAAAATTGCATAGTGTAACTAAACGAGCTTTTAGTTTGCTTGGCGGGTGATACGTTTACTCTCATGTACATACGTAGCTGTACTTATTATTATATTATAAATGACTATTATATGATATGATATATATATTTAACATGACCTTAGTCGTTACAAAAAAAAATAGACAATAGTTTTGACGAATTAAAAAAATTACATTAATTATGTAGTTTCGCAAAAGTTTTTTTATTTATATAGATCCGAAATTGATATTGATCAATATTTCACTACGTACATTTACGTACATACATATATTTGTTTATTTTTTATATCTCTTTCGCATGTTCAATATTTTAAGTTAATTTCATTCTTGT